>MDKJ01080432.1:0-24388 GCA_005239525.1 Nicotiana knightiana
TTTCAAAAATAAGGATTTGAAAAACTCCGGTTTTATTAAAAAGGTTTTCATACTCTGATTTTTGCTGTGATTTAAATTGAAACTTGGAAATTTTGCAGAGTTGATTATAGCTGATATCTGAAAAGAATTATCCGAGTTATTTTTATTTACTGTTACAAGTTACTAGTTATTTAGTTTATTATTATTATTATTATTTCTTTCTTGCTTTATATATTTTTCACATGTTATATTGTTAATGCCCCGCCATAGCCTCGTCACTACTTCATCAAGGTTAGGCTCGACACTTACTCAGTACATGGGTTCGGTTGTACTGATACTACACTTTGCACTCTTTTGTGCAGATCCAGGTACCGGCCAGAGTTAGGGAATTTTAGTAGCTGCGCATTTTCATTGGAGACAAGAGGTAGATCTGCTGGCGTTCGCAGACTCCTGGAGTCTGCTCTACACCATTTAGTTGTTGTTTTATTTCATTCGAAACAGACATATATACTTCTTTCAGTTTATTATTTGAAGGATTCTTAGTAGTTCATGAATTGTGACAGCAGACGTTGGGTAGGCTTATGGTTATATATATTTAGTTCAAGGTTCGGCTTATTTATTCGATTATTATTATTATTCATGGAGTTACTTATTGGGAAATATTAGATTCAGTTTATTTTTAAAATTGTTCTGTTATGTATAGGTAAATTTTAAGAGGAAATGGTTAATAAATTTCTAACATTGGCTTGCCTAGAAAATTGTGTTAGGCGCCATCACGATCCCGTGGGTTAGGAATTTGGGTCGTGACAATAAAAAGGCCTAGGGCTATGACCTTCACCCCAGGTGTTTGCCTAACGGGTTGTAAACTTTAAAGCTTGTTTTGTTAGTCAAGGTGTATTACAGCTATCAACACTCAAGTACCCACTCAGTACATCTCGGTAAGAGAGTGATTTTACCCAATTTGGATTTTTTCAAGTCAAAATGGGTATTGAACAAAACACTTGATAAAATGCTCAAGTCGGGTTTTACTATTCTCTAGATTCAACTCTTTAATTGGGACTATCAATCTCTTGATTTTATCCTAAATTCTTGTTAGCCAAGTTTTTCTAGACTAAGTCTCTCTTTCTCAAGTAGAGACCAAGTCAAATAGGCATGAGCTAATTTTTGCAACCATTAATTCTACAACTAAAAGCAAGAACAAGGATAAATAATAAACACCCAACCATAAACAAGCCATAAATCAAACACCTATTAGGTTTACACACTAGGCTTGAGTCACAACCCTAGCTAAAAATCTAGCTATTCATCATGGGCATAGAAGAAAATAGAGAAGAAAAGATGATAACACTCATACTTCAAGATTAAAAGATAAAAACCCAATGTTAAGTCACCAAAGTAAGTTATAGTTTCCTAAAGAGGTAAGGAAAAACGGCTACAACACTTTCAATATTAAAAATTTGCCCTAATTTCGTGAAAGTAGTCTATTTATACAAAGCTGAAATTTTCGGATAAAAATGCCCTTTCAGAGGTTCTACGGCCGCACAATTCCATGTGCGGTCCGCACATCTCTTCAGTCTTGACAGGAGTCGACTCATCGGCCTCACAATTCTGGATTGCAACCGCATCTATCATGTTCTGAGGTCGGCACAATTTTTGGTGCGGCCGCACAGGGATCTTCTGCGGACCGCACAATTTGAAAGTGTGGTCGCGTAGCTGACTTCTGCGGCCACACAATTATTGTGCGGCCCGCATTTCATTTTGAGATTAAAAAGAGACTCTCTAAACTTTGGCTCTTGCATAGCTTCTGCGGCCGCACAATAATTGTGCGGTCCGCACTTTGCATTAGGACTATGTTAAATCTCCTTCACATTCTGTGGCCGTATGTGAAAATTTGCGGTTCGCACTTGAGATTTTGTGCCTGATTTTTGTTCTTGAGTAGATTACTCCTTCTTGAGTTGAACTTCATCTTAGTGGCTCATTATTCAATACTCCTGCAATTAAGCATATTTCATCAGTTTTCGGGAATACAATTAAACACTTTTGGGACTAAAACGAAAGCAAAAAGGCGCTGATAACTAGTCAAAATTCCCACTTATCAAAGCACTTCCTTACGGGCCTCAATGTGTACTTCAAATCTCGTCTTCAAGTTTCGGCAAGCCTACACCCTAGAAAATACTTGAAGTAAGGGGCATCTGTGTGACGACCTGGCCGGTCGTCTTAAGAATTAACGCCCCGATCCCCTATTAACTATTTCGCCCAAGTCTATTTCTGCTAAATTGGATTGTCGGGACATTCAGTTTTGAGTTTCGGAAAGTTTTGGGACACAGTCCCTAAATGAGAGCTTAAGTGTTGGAAAGTTATCTGTAGTCAGAACAGTGTGAAGACGGCCTCGAAATAGAAATCTGATGGTTCTGTTAGCTCTGTTAGGTGATTTTGGGGTTGGGAGCATGTTCGGAATGAATTTTGGAAATCCGTAGCTCATTTAGGCTTGAAATGCCGAAGTTTGAATTTTTGAAGTTTCGGTCCGATAGTGAGATTTTGATCCGAGGGTTGGAATGGAATTTCGAAAGTTGCAGTAGTTCCGTCATGTCATTTGGGATGTGTGAGGAAAATTTCAGGTCATTAGGACGTGTTTTGATTAGGTTTTTTATCGAAAGCCTGTTTTGATGAAATTGGAAGTTCTTAGGCTCAAATCCTTGATTAATTCGAGATTCCGACGTTGTTTTAGGTGGTTTAAGGATTGGTACAAGTTTGAATGATGTTATGGGATACATCTGTAGGTTTGGTTGAGGTCTCGGGGGCCTCGGGTGTGTTTCGGGTGCTCAACAGGCCCTTTCTTCCTATTTTTTGAACTGATGTTGCTGCTTCTGGTGTGCCTCTATCACGTTCGTGAGCTGCCCTTCGCATTCGCAAAGGCTTATTTGACCACCTGGAACTTTTCTTCTTCACGTTCGCGTCCTCCTCCACGCGTTCGCGTAAAGTAATTTTGGAGTAGGACCAGTTTTCCTCATAGCGTTTGCGTTCGGTCCCTCCGCGTTCGTTAAGCTTCACCTTTGCCTCCATCGCATTCGTGGCTAAGCCATCACGTTCGCATAGATCTATTTGGCCCTGAGGGCTGAGCCTATTTTATTCATCGCGTTCGCATTCCCCGTGTCGCGTTCGCATAGCCTTATCAGCTCAGGCCTTCGCGTTCGCGTACTGCTCCTCGCGATCGCGAAGAGAAATCTTGGTAGCTTTTATTTTTCTTCTTCGCGAACGCGTGACCCTCCACATTCGTGATGCAGTAAATGCCTGGGCACTTATAAACATCTCAAAATCTTAGGGTTAGCCATTTTTACCAAAACTCAAACTTGAGAGCTCGGATTTGAGAGAGATTTCGAGGGTTTTTCAGAGGCAACGATTGGGTAATGATTCTAAACTCCTTTTTGCTTATAACCCGCTAATCTAATCACGAATTCCTCTTCTAATTTCGGATTTTTTGAATGGAAAATGGGTAAAACTTCATAGACCAAACTATGGGGTTTGAGTGGGTGATTGACCTCCGATTTAAGAGATTTTTATATGGTTAGACTCGTGAGAGTACGAGGGTTCTGGAAATGTAAAATTTATCCGATTCCGAGATGTTGGACTGAGGGACATTTTGGTTATTTTACCTAATTTCGCGCCTTAGCTTTAAATTTAATAGTAGAATCAGTTGCTTGAGATGTTATTTATGATATGTAATTGAATCGTATAGATTTGGGCCATTTGGAGTCGGATACTCGTGGCAAACATGTGGTTTCGAGTTGATTTTGAGTCGGTTCGCGGTACGTGGTTTGTCTAACCTTGTGTGAGGGACCTTTCCCCTTAGGATGTGATATTTGGTAATTGAATGCCTTGTATGTGAGGTGACGAGCGCGTACTAGTGCTAATTGTTGAAAATTCGGTTTTACTTTAAATATTTAGATTGAGTGTTCTTACCTGCTTTATTCTACTTGCAATTATAGTCTATGTTAGCTTAGAAAAGCATGCCTAGTTGACCCAAATTGCCTATTTTCTTAAGTTGCTTTGATTGTACTATGTGAAGCATGTTAGGCTAGAACTACTTGTTGCCTTGTATTTTTGCACTCTATTTCTGAATATCTTCTTGTTGTGGCTGCGTATTTACATTGGGACCGGATGTGGGATTCCGGTAGCTCCTCCCCCCCCTTGTTTGTTTACTTTGGGACTACGGGTTAGATTCCCGATAGATCCCCCTGCATATTTACTTTGGGATTGCGGGTTCGATTCCCGATAGATCCCCCTGCACATTGATAGCTGGACTACGGGACGGTATCCCGGGAGATCCTTCGGATATACACATATGATGGACTACGGGACGATATCCTGGGATATCCACTGGACAGTTGAGAAAAGGACTACAGGACGGTATCCTGGGAGATCCTCATTGTTACCATTGTTATTGAGTTGTACATATTCCGTGTTTACTCTGTTCTTTGTGTTTCTGTTATTGCCTTGTTTGACCTGTCTTATTTCACTGATGTACTCATTATTACTGTCTGTTTTCATACTGTAAAATCCTATTATATTGTTTACCCTCAGTGGGGCCCTGACCTTCCTCGTCACTACCCGATCAAGGTTAGGCTTGGGAATTACTGAGTACCGATGTGGTGTACTCATGTCCCTTCTGCGCATGTTTTTCATGTGCAGATCCAGGTACCACCACCCAGACGCACTATCCCCGAGGTTGAGAGATCTAGCAGAGACTTCGAGGTACATCTGCCGCGTCCGCAGACCAGGAGTCTCTATCTTATTCCATCTTTAGTGGAAAGCTTTTCCTTCCTTACAGTTGTTTAGACATTCTGGAGTTTGAGCAGTGTATTACATTTCTATTAGCTTGTGTTTCCCGTGAGTTTCTGGGTTTTGGGGTGATATTGTAGACTTCCGCATTTTTTTTGAGTTGTATATGTCGAGCGGCATTTATATACAATCTTTCTTTTAGTTGTTCAGTTTTTAATTAACTATCCCGCAAGCTATGTTGTTTTTCTGCATTTTTAGGCTTACCTAGTTATAGGGACTAGGTGCTATCATGACATGTTCACAAAGGGCGAACTGGGGTCGTGACAAGTTGGTATGATAGCTCTAGGTTCGTAGGAGTCATGGAACACAGGCCGGTTTATTAGAGTCTCGCTGATCGGTACAGAGACGTCTGTACTTATCTACGAGAGGCTATGTAACTGTTTAGAAAAAATCTTTACTTCATTGATTTCCTTGTCGTGCAATATTTTTGACATCAATTCTAAACCTCTGTCTTCTATTCTCACAGATGGTGAGGACACGTGCTACTCGGGATGTTCAGGCTAAGGGTGTGCATTCGAATCGATTTATCGATAAATCGAATCGATTATTTGTTATCGATTTATCGATTCCGAAAATTTTCTTATCGAGTTATCGATTTTGATTTCGATTTTGTCCACTTAGCTTATCGATTTATCAATAAATCGATAAGAAATAATTTTTTTTTTTTTTGCCGTGGTTTTCTTTACCCTAACTTATTACTTCCATTTTCCTCTACCTTTATTATTTTCTAATTTCCCCTACCGTATTATTTTCTTTCCTCTTCACGACTTCACGCTGCTTCTGCCTCAAGATTTTCCCCTACGGCCCTACCCTCCTGCCCCTTTAGAGATGAACTGCTGAAACCTTAAATTTTCTTCACTCAAAATTCCTCCTTTCTCGGTTTCTTCCACAGATCTGGTAATTCTCTATCTCCAAATGGGTTCTCTCAGTAAGTTGATTGTAATTTGGTAGAAGTTCTTTTGGTCAGTTAGGTAAGGAGCTGAAGAATAATTAGTCTGCCTGAATTAAATCAATTAATCGTAGTATCATTTGGTATGATATAGTAATGATTAGTCGTCTATCTCTATTAGCTATCCACTATTTATACATGTTTTACACATAGTATACATATATTAAGTAAGGGTACTAAACATGACAACATCGCTTAGAGCTAGCAAATTTTCTTATTGGTGGAATCCCGCAAATTTTCTTATTGGTGTAATCGATAACCGAATCGATAAGCCCCAAAAATCGATAAACCGAAATCGAAAAAATCGAAACCTTATTGAAACGATAACGATAAGCATATGTACAAATCGATAATCGATAAGTAATTATCGATAAGGGTCAAAATTGAATCGATAAATCGAATGCACACCCCTAGTTCAGGCACCCGCGCCCCCTACTGCAGCTGTCAGAGGCTGGGGACGAGGTAGAGGCCGAGGACGCGCACGTGGTGCAGTGAGAGCACCTGCGCGAGCTGCCGACGAGGTACCACCAGCAGATCCAGCCGAAGTCCAGGCACCTGACACGCCTACTGCCACTACTACTCCAAACCTTCAGGAGACGTTAGCTCAGTTCATGTCTATGTACACCACTCTGGCTCAGGCAGGGTTGCTTCCCCTTGCTACAGCCACATCCCAGGCCGGGGAAGGAGCACAGACTCCCACCGCCCGCACTCTTGAGCAGCGAGTGCATGTGGAGCAGGTCCTAGAGATCATTCATGCACCGCTCGTAGTGCCAGTTCAGCCCAAGGATGGGTTAGCTGCTTCAGAGGGCTAGCAGTGGAGACTTGAGAGGTTCAATAAGTATGATCCTCCGATATTCAGTGGACTAGCATCAGATGATGCCTTGGAGTTTCTAGAGGAGTGCCACCGTATTCTTTGCACTATGGGCATAGCCGGATCTAGTGGGGTTTCCTTTACTACCTTCCAGCTTCGCGAAGCCGCCTATGATTGGTGGCGCACATATGAGTTAGACAGTCCAGACGAGGCTGCTTCACTGACCTGGACCCAGTTCTCAGATATGTTCCTGAGGCAGTTTGTTCCTCAGAGCCTCAGGGACGCATGGCACGCAGAGTTTGAGAATTTCCGCCAGAGTGCTATGACAACTTTAGGGTATGTTATCTGTTACACCAGATTGGCTAGGCATGCACCGGCTTTGGTTGCTACTGTCTGCGAGAGGGTTCGCTGGTTCATTGAGGGTCTTATCCCACCCATCAGATCTAGCACGACTCGAGAGTTGGAGATGGACATTCCTTATCAGCAGGTAGTGAGCATTGCTAGGAGAATCGAGGGTATACTCGCTAGGGAGCGAGAGAAAAGAGAGGCCAAGAGGTCTCGAGAGTCGGGCCACTACTCTGGTGCCCGTACCCCAGCAGCAGGTCGACATGGTAGGGGTTATATGGGACTCCTCGTTCATTCAGCTCTTCCAGCAGCCAGCGGTACCCCAGCTCCCCCTGACCTCAGAAGCCTTACTATGTACCTCCAATTACTAGTGAGCCTCCTGCGCGGGGTGCTTTCAGAGGTCAGTCTAGTAGACCTGGCCCTAGCCAGTCACAGCCACCACGTCCTCCTAGAGCTTGTTTCGAGTGTGGCGATACACGCCATATGGTTAGGGACTGCCCCAGACTTGGTAGGGGTGCATCTTCACAGACTGTTCAGCCACAGCGAGCTCAGCAGAGTTCTCTGGCCATGATCACAGCTCCACCTGCTACCCCATCTGCCCAGCCAGCTAGGGACGGAGGTCGCAGAGGTAGAGGTCACCCTCGAGGGGGAGGCCTGGCCAAATATTATGCTATTCCTGCTCATACCGAGGCTATTGCCTCTGATTCTGTCATTACAGGTATTATACTGGATTGTCACAGAGATGAATCGGTTCTATTCGATCTAGGCTTCACGTATTCTTATGTGTCTTCTTATTTTGCTCTGCATTTGGGTATAGCCCAAGATTCTTTGAGTTCTCCTGTTTATGTTTCCACTCATGTGGGAGATTCTCTTGTCGTGGACCGCATTTATCGGTCGTGTTACTATTCGTGGTTTTGAGACCAGTGCAGATTTATTGTTACTCGATATGGTGGATTTTGATATTATCTTGGGCATGGACAGGTAGTCGCACCATTATGCTATTCTTGATTATCACGCCAAGACCGTGACGCTGGCTATGCCAGGTTTTCTGCGTGTTGAGTGGAGTGGTACCTTAGATCACACTCCCAGTAGAGTTATCTCTTTCCTTAAAGCTCAGCGTATGGTTGAGAAGGGGTGTGACGTGTATTTAGCTTATGTGAGAGATGTCAGTGTTGATACCCCTTCTGTTGATTCAGTTCCAATGGGCCTTGACCTTCCTCGTCACTACCCAATCAAGGTTAGGCTTGGGATTTACTGAGTACCGCTGTGGTGTACACATGCCCCTTCTGCGCATGTTTTTCATGTGCAAATCCAGGTACCTCCACCAGACGCACTATCCTCGAGGTTGAGAGATCTAGCAGAGACTTCGAGGTACATCTGTCGCGTCCGCAGACCAGAAGTCTCTATCTTATTCCAGCTTTAGTGGAAAGCTTTTCCTTCCTTACATTTGTTTAGACATTCTGGCGTTAGAGCAGTGTATTACATTTCTGTTAGCCTGTGTTTCCCCTGAGTTTCTGGGTTTTGGAGTGATATTGTAGACTTCCACATTTTTTTGAGTTGTATATGCTGAGCGGCATTTATATACAGTCTTTCTTTTAGTTGTTCAGTTTTTAATTAACTATCCCGCAAGCTATGTTGTTTTTCCGCATTGTTAGGCTTACCTAGTTGTAGGGTCTAGGTGTCATCACGACATGTTCACGGAGGGCGAACTGGGGTCGTGACAATCTGTAGACATTGAAATTTTAGGTGTCTTGAAATTCTTGGAGTCTATTCGGGTAGTTTGGAGGCTACTCTATCAATACCCTAATTTTGAGGCTACTCTAACCCTAGGTAGCTCCTATTAAAAGGGTTACAAATTTTCTTTAAATAGCATCTCGGAAATAGAGATTATCTCCGCAATTCCATAAACTCTCGGAATATGCACAAAGAGATCAAAATACGATCTCCAAAATTTCATAAAACTCTTACAATATTTATTAAGAGATCAAAGACATGTCAAATATGTCTTCCCCAAAATTCTAGCAACATTTAATATTCAAGTGGAATGCTGCTATATGCTTCTTGATCATCAAATACACCAAGTAGATGCATATCATCCTACGTTCGAGAAATACGCCGCTAAACCCTTGAATTACGGATAACAAATCAGATGGAAGAATCAAGGGATAAACAGAGTTGTAACTTGCAATGTTTATCAATAAAATCCTTTTTTCTTTAAAATTATTTGTGATTGCTATTTTATTTTTCTGCATAAATTTATTGCAAACAAAATGGCATGCCTAATGGGACCAATTATGGCCTTCATCTCTTCCTCTTGGAAATCAAAAGCTACAAATTTCAAAATCAACTGTTGCAGCAGCCTTCAAAAAAAGAGCTATGTAGCGTTGTCAAGAATTCATATCAAGGTAGTGATTCGCCTGGGTAATTTTACCAGAGAGCCGCTTGCATATATTAGAAAAGCAAAATCCTTCTATGAAATTATGGAAGTAGTAGTACCATTTCTTGACACATAATAAATTTTCTTTTACCGAAAAAACTGGCATATCTTTGCACGTTTGTGAAATTGATTTCCTACATATGCAAGGAAAAAAGAAATTTAAAAGTTGATCATTCACAAGCCACACTTTGAAGAAGATTTAAGTGAACAAGTATCAAAGAAGCACTTCCTTGCGGGTCTCTTCATGGGTACTTCAAGTCTCGTCTTCATGTTTCAGTAAACCTACACCTCAAGAAAAACTTGAAGTAGGGAGCATATGTTACATTGAAATTTTAAGAGTCTTGAAATTCTAAAAGTCTATTCGTGTTGCTTGGAGGCTACTCTACCAGTACCTTGATTTTGAGGCTACTTTAGGCCACTCCTATAAAAAGGGTTGCATATTTCCTTAAAAAAGCGTCTCGAAAATTGAGATGATCTCAGCAATTCCATGAACTCTCATAATATGCACAAAGAGATCGAATATACGATCTCCAAAATTTCATAAAACTCTTGGAATATTTTTTAAGATATCAAAGACATGTTAAATATGTTTTGCTCAAAATTCTAACAACTTAAAACTCAAGATCCAAATGGAGTGGTGCTACATGCTTCTTGATCATCAAATACATCATGGAGATGTATATCATCCTACGTTCAAGAATTATGCCGCTAAGGACCTTGAACTACAGATAACAAATCAGCGGGAAGAATCAAGGGATAACCGAAGTTGTAACGCAATATTTATCAATAAAATTCTTTTTTTTTAAAGTTCTTTGCGATTGCAGTTTTATTTTTCTGCATAAATTTATTCCAAACAAAAGTCATTTAGTAATTCACATAAAAATCGGCTTAAATTGGTTTAGTTTAGGTGGAAAGAATAGGTAATAAGATGGGGTGTCTCTTACACAAAGAAAGGAAAAATAAAAATGACAGGATGATCAGTGTTATATTTTAAACTAAACAACTGCCTAGTGTTCAAGATTTCGTCGTACTAGTTGAATGTTGTAACAAGCATAGAGTTACATTTTTATTTCTTCTAACGAGAAAAGATGAAAACAAATGAGGAAATACAACCATAAGGGAAACAAGGTACAAAAGGAAAGTAAATTCGGCGGGAAAATAATACTTTGGGGAGAAATTTAAAAATAGTCAGTTTTACAAGTTGTCATTCAAAAATAGTCACAGTTTCAAAAGTAATCGAAATTTAGTCATTTTTCATGTAAAGATAAATCTGAACGAAAACACTGTTCAAAATCCGAAAAATACTCCAGTATATAATATACTGAACTTCCAACATAATATACTGGAGATCTAGTATAATATATCGGTCTAGCATAATTTGCTGGAAGTTCATACACAGGTACTCCAATCTCCAGTATATTATGCTGGAACTTTTCGCGTGTTGGAGTTCCAGCATAATATGCTGGAAGTTTATACACAGGTGCACCGATCTCCAGTATATTATGCTGGAACTTTTCGCGTGTTGGAGTTCCAGCATAATATGCTGGAAGTTTATACACAGGTGCACCGATCTCCAGTATATTATGCTGGAACTTTTCGCGTGTTGGAGTTCCAGCATAATATGCTGGAAGTTTATACACAGGTGCACCGATCTCCAGTATATTATGCTGGAACTTTTCGCGTGTTGGAGTTCCAGCATAATATGCTGGAAGTTTATACACAGGTGCACCGATCTCCAGTATATTATGCTGGAACTTTTCGCGTGTTGGAGTTCCAGCATAATATGCTGGAAGTTTATACACAGGTGCACCGATCTCCAGTATATTATGCTGGAACTTTTCGCGTGTTGGAGTTCCAGCATAATATGCTGGAAGTTTATACACAGGTGCACCGATCTCCAGTATATTATGCTGGAACTTTTCGCGTGTTGGAGTTCCAGCATAATATGCTGGAAGTTTATACACAGGTGCACCGATCTCCAGTATATTATGCTGGAACTTTTCGCGTGTTGGAGTTCCAGCATAATATGCTGGAAGTTTATACACAGGTGCACCGATCTCCAGTATATTATGCTGGAACTTTTCGCGTGTTGGAGTTCCAGCATAATATGCTGGAAGTTTATACACAGGTGCACCGATCTCCAGTATATTATGCTGGAACTTTTCGCGTGTTGGAGTTCCAGCATAATATGCTGGAAGTTTATACACAGGTGCACCGATCTCCAGTATATTATGCTGGAACTTTCCTTGTTGGAGAAAAATAGTGACTATTTTTCAATAACTTTGTAAATATTGTCTATTTTTGAAAGATCAGTTCGAAAACTGGTTAGCCCATATTGTTTTCAATAATGCTCGGGTGAGTTTTGGACGAGGTTCGGATCACTTTCATTTCATGTTGAATTGTTGAGACTGCTGGTTCTAGTGTGACTGCACCTGCAGAGTTATGGGCGCAGGTGCGGAGCCGCAAAAGTGGCAGTGTCATCGCAGAAGCGTGAAGGAGAGCTGGGCGTGAGGACCGCATGTGCGGGTGCTTGGGAGCACGTACGCAACCGCAGATGCGTATCACTGAGCGCAAGAGTGTGGTCGCAGAAGCGGTAACAGATCGCAGAAACAGAGGTGGCTATTCAGGGATTTCTTCGCAGAAGCGGAGGTAGCAAATTTAGCCGCATATGCGAAAATGCTGGGCATAAGCTATAAAATCGAGGTTTTGGTTCTTTCTCCATATTTTGAGATATGAGACTCAGATTGAGGCGATTTTTGGAGTCATTTTCATCACAAAGATTGGGCTAACCATTCTACACTTGGTTTTGATCTTATTTCATGAATATATCTTCATTTTTGGCATTGGTTGATGAACTTTAAAGAGAAATTGGGGGTTTTAGCCTAAAGTTCCATAAAGTGAATTTTTAAGTTTTGAACACCGATGTAGAGTCGGATTTGACTGAAACTAGTATGGTTGGACTCGTAATTGAATGGTTGTCAGATTTTATGAGTTTTGTCGGATTTCGAGTTGCGGGCCGAGAATGACTTTTTAGCCGATTTTGAGCTTTTGATTAAAGATTCGGCCTTTATCGATTAGGTTCGTTTCCTTTGGCATTATTTGATGTATTTAAGTTGCTTTTGGCTAGTTTCGATCTGTTCGGAGGTCGGTATGCGCATGATGGCATCTTTGGAGCATCGTTTGGCTTGCTCGGTATGAATTTGGCTTGTTCAAGGTAAGTAACACTTCTAAACTTAGTGTTGAGGGTATGAAACCCCGAATTACGTGTTATGTTTTTGGTGTTGAGGTAACGCACATGTTAGGTGACGGGCGTTTGGGCGTGCACCATCTGAATTATGACTCCGTTATTTTTGTGATACTATGTAGTTATCGGACCTTACCTGTAACCATGAAATTTCTAATTGCCTGAGCTATTGAGTTGTGATCCATGTTAGAAACCATGTCTAGGCTGCATTCTTATTCTGTTGAGACCCACCGAGGTCATTTCTAATGTTGAGCTATCTGCTTTCATTGCATTGCATACTTAGTCATACGCGTTCATATGTATATCATATCTTAGTCTCTATTACCATTTATCGATACATCACATCATTATTTTTTGGCTGAATTTTCATGTCATTAAGAACCCGAGAGACTGGAGAGATTGATGACTGACTGAGGTCGAGTACCTAATTGTGAGGATATTTATGGGATCAGGCTGTACGTCGTAGCATGTTTCTTTGATTTTATGCCATGATTGGCTTGATATAGCTCTTGGGCTGAAGGAGCCCCTCCGGAGTCTGTGCACACACCAGTGAGCACATGTACCTATTGATTGTGAGTGTCGAGTGATTGGGAGGACTGAGTGACTGTGAGGACTGAGTGGTTGTGAGGTCATTCGAAGCGGTAACAGATCGCAATTGATATGCACACTTGACATACATGCATATAGATGTATTTTTCTCATGTTATACGGTATCACGTCATTTATGACTTCTCACACATATTGACATATGAGCATAGTGATATATGTTACATTGGCTATCTGCAAAGAAAAATGGAATATCTTGTTTATTGTTGAAAGGATTTTTGGGAAAATTATTGTTTTCAAACTTATTCATATTTTTTGATGATTTCAGTAAAGGATTTGGGTTTTCACTGAGATGCTTGTAAGGCGGAACTACTTTTCGGGAAACTACGAATAAGCTGAGTATTTCATCTTTAAATTACTTCCTTTATTACTTGCTTTACGTTGTTATGAACTGTTGTTGGCTATTAGTGTTGGACCTAACTTTTGTTCTAGCTCGTCACTATTTTCAACCTAAGGTTAGAATTGTTACTTATTGAGTACATAGGGTCGGTTTTACTCATACTACACTTCTGCACCTTGCGTTCAGATGTTGGCTGTTGATGTTGTTGTATTCTATGGGAATTGGATTTGAAGATGTACCTGCATTCCGGTGGTAGCTGTCTCTTGTTCATGGTAGCCTTAGATTATTAAAAATCTGGTTATGTACATTTTGAACAAATGATGTATTATTTCATACCAACTTTATAAATTCCAATCTTAGGCGCTCATGATTTGTACTACCAGTCCTTGAGAAATGTATTAAGGTTTAGTTGTTTTATCATTTATTTATCTCAATAAATCTTATTAAACAGGATAGTTATTCATTAGCTTATCTAGCGAGTTGAATTAGGTGTCATCACGACTAATTGAATTTTGAATCGTGACTTCACATGTCATATAACGTGATTAACCTCTAAATACAATGCATCAAATGCGGCCATGTTAGGCACTTGCGCTAGTGGCCTCTCTTTGAGTAAATAATTATTTAATGTCGTAGTTAGTCTAGTAGGCTAAATTTGTCTTCAAAAAGTATAATTCTACTATTTTGAAAGGCAAAATTTAACCCACTAAACTAACGAAATTTAAAGAGTGAACTTAAATAAGGCCACATGTTGCAAATATTCCCACTTATAGGCAGCTCATAAATGAAGACTTTGCTAGCCCGCAGATATTGTCCTAACTTGCAACTAGATGAATATTCACACGCTATTATCTGGAGAGGGAGGTCCAGAATTGGAAAAAGTCGGGGGAAATGAACCTTAAAATGAAGTATAACATAATTAGAAGGAAATTTTACCTTGTATAGCAAATTTAAACCTTATTTATTATAAATAAATATTCTTTTAAAATATTATTTTTTATAGCTAGCTTTTAGTTTTTATAGTAAAATATGTGTTTATGGTCACTTCCTACTATTAAGTCATTTAATATGCTGCCGAATATTTTTTCTCTCCTTCTTTCAATTTCTTCTATACCAAAATCACCGCATAGTATCAAAGTTCTCTCTCCAGGACCTCTCTCTCTACTATCCCTCTCTCACGTCGTCATTTGCTTCCTCATTTTATAGCTACGATTCTACTTTTATCATCTCCATTGTCTCTCTCAATTTTTAACATTTTTTGCTCCAAAAGGTTGTGGTAAGTGTTAAAGTTGTTAGCTTTTCGCTGGTACTGTGCTTCTTCTTTTTTTCTTTACTAATTTATTTTAAATATTCCCCATTGTTATGCTTTCACCAGAAAATTTGTAATTTCCTCTCCAATTGTGATGACCCAACAAGTCATCTCTCATTTTATAAGTCAAAACTGTGTTTTGAGGCCTTAAAAACCTCCTTTTATCTCACCTTGTTTTGCGTGCACAGTCCGAGCTTATATCCGAAAAGCTTTTATATA
Source organism: Nicotiana knightiana (assembly GCA_005239525.1). Taxonomy (NCBI): domain Eukaryota; kingdom Viridiplantae; phylum Streptophyta; class Magnoliopsida; order Solanales; family Solanaceae; genus Nicotiana; species Nicotiana knightiana. The sequence goes on from MDKJ01080432.1 coordinate 15,079, forward strand.
TGAAAAACTGAGAAAAATGCTAATTTTGCCTTTAAAATTGAATTTAAGTTGACTTCGGTCAATATTTTAGGTAAGCAGACCCGGACCCATGATTTGACAGTCCCGAAGGGTCCGTAGAAAAATATGGGACTTGGGCGTATGCCCGGAATTGCATTCCGAGGTCCGAAGCCCGAGAAATGAATTTTTGAAAGAAACTATTTTATTGAAATTATAAGGGTTTTTAAAAATTTGATTATATTTGAAATTGATGGTATCGGGCCCGTATTTTAGTTTCAGAGCCCAGTACAGGTTTACTATGGTATTTGAGTAATGCCTGTAAAATTTGGTAAGAAACGGAGGTCATTCGATGTGATTCGAACCCGTAGTTGTCAAATTTGAAACTTTGAAAGTTCTTGAGATTTCCCTTTGATTTTCATGCTAAAATCGTTGTTTAAGATGTTATTTTGGTGATTTGATCGCACGAGTAAGTCCGTAGGATGTTTTAAAGGTTGTGTACATGTTTAGTTTGGAGCCCCAAGAGCTCGGGTGAGTTTCGGATAGGCGTCGGAGTGTTTTTGGACTTAGAAAATCTAGTGAGGGTGTTGTTTTTGGTGTCTGGTATTTTAATCTATGCGAACGCGTGATAACTCACGCGAACGCGAAGGATAAACGGGGAAAGGGACCTGGGTACTCTATGCGAACGCACTGGCCACGACGCGAACAGGGAGCCCTGGTGTCACGACCCAATTTACCCTCCAAAAGGTATCGTGACAGCACCTAGACTCTTTGACTAGGTAAGCCTAAAATTTGCAGAACATGACAGAATCAATAAAATAAAGCCAGAAAAAGGACTCAAGTAGATATAACGTAGCTACTCAGGATGTACATTTACTTCCCAAAACCCAGAATGTCACCATAGTCACAAGCTCTGTACTAAATGTAGCTCTATACAATGAAGTAGTGGAAAAATATACAAGTCTTCTATTCCTATACTAGAGTAGAAGGGGACTCGTGGGATTCTGCGGACGCGGCAGAATTACCTCGCGGTCTCCGGCAACTGCTAGAACGACTCCTAGCCACGATACTGGATGCTGGTACCTGGATCTGCACATGGGGAAAACATGCGCAGAAAAGGGCGTGAGTACTCCACATTCAGTACCCCATAAGTGTCAAGCCTAACCCCAGTCAAGTAGTAACGAGGTCAGGTTGAGGCCCTACTGAGTTTGTAAAATAAGTCAATATACGATGTTAGAACAGTGAAAAATAGATAAGCAATGATAAACAGGATTAACGAAAATGGAAAGATTTAATAACATAAAGAGAGCCCTCGGCTCAGCACATCATATATCTCAACAGTAAATGTGCAATGCAGTACACGGGGAAAGCTCCGGATCTCAGTCCGTAGTCGCAATTTAAATATGCTATGTAGTATAGGGGGAAAGCTCCCGGATCTCTGTTCGTAGTCCCAATTTAAATATACATTTCAGTACAGGGGAAAAGCTCCCGGATCTCGGTCTGTAGTCCAAATTTAAATATGAATTGCAGTACAGGGGGAAAGCTCTCGGATCTCGGTCCGTAGTCCCAATTTAAATATGAAATGCAGTACAGGGAGAAAACTCCCGGATCTCGTTCCATAGTCCCAATTTAAATATGCAAAGCAGAAGTATGTCCATTATGACTTAACTAAACAGTCCAGGAAAAAGTTTACACCCCGGTAAACTTTTTGATGGATCATAGCTTCTGTCATGTCATTATTGAGGCATTCCTTGACCATAGTTCTATATCTCTCCCATATTTCATGAAGGGGCTCATTGGGTTCCTATTTGAAAGTTCAGATTTCATCCCTTAAGGCTGTCATATGTCCAGGTGATAAAAACTTGGCAATAAACTTGTCCGCCAACTCATCCCACGTAGTGATGGAATGGTTGGGGAGTCTTTCGAGCTAGTCGAATGCTTTCCCTCTAAGTGAGAAAGGGAATAGTCTAAGCCTCAATGCATCCTCCGACATGTTTGTTTGTTTTCTTCTCTAACAGGTATCCACAAATCCCTTTAGATGTTTATATGCATTCTGATGGGGAGCACCTTTGAAATACCCTCGCTGCTCCAATTACGTCAACATCACATTTGTAATCTAGAAATTTCCCACCCGGATTCGGGGTGGGACAATAGCACTACCATATCCTTCATTTGGAAGCACCCGAGCGGCTTCTCTTGGAGGAGGTGAGGGAGGGTCTGGAATAATTTTCATTGGCCTGGCGGCCTCTTCTTTGAGCTTGAGGTACTAGATGCACCTCATCATCACCATTATCTTCTACCTCATCCCCCGAAAGAATATTTCCAAGAGGATCAGCCATTTGTACGTAGAGCGATTAAAACACCAAGTTAGTAAAATAGAAGAAAAGAAAAACAATACACACAACTAGTCAGATAGATAGCCAAAACTATTTAACTCCCCGGCAACGGTGCCAAAAAGTGATCGGCTCCAACCCTGCACCACTATAGAATGGCGAGGAGGGGTCGATGTAGCTTTTACCCGAAAGGTAGGGATTGATATCGACAGGGAGTTATAAGATGGGAATTGGGTTCCTATCCGACCTAGCTATGTATTTTGTCTTTAATTACACTTCTAGTCATAAGTTGGTTTGATTCTAGTCAAATAGTATTGTTATTGATTACTAAGAAGAAGCTAAGTATAATGTTTTTGTAAGGGTTTTCTCAATTGATAAAGGGCACTAGGGAAGTGACTTACACCTAGGCGATTATCTAATGGGATCTAGAATTTAGGACAAACTTGTTGTATCTGGGATCGTGATGTAACCTCACACTCAATTATTCACCCTACACCTCTCAGTAGTTTGGGTGACTTTGCCCTAATTGGCTTTCTCAATCCTAATTGGGAATTCAACAGTGCAAGTGAAATTAGTTTAAGTCGGGTATTACTATCTCTAGGTTTAACCGTTTAATTGGGGCTATCAATCTCTTGAATTCACCCCAATTCCTTGTTGGCCTATTCTACCTAGACTTGGGTCCTCTTTCTCAAGAAGAACCATAGTAAAAAAGGCATGAATTAGTGTTTGCAACCATCAATTCAATAGATAAAGCATGAAACAAGCTAAACATCACTAACCAATAAACAAACAAGCCCTAAAATTAAAGACCCATTAAATACCCACACTAGGGTTGGGTCACAACCCTAGCTAATGGGTCTAGCTACTCATAATCAAGGTAGAAATCAAAGATGTAGATGAAATAATAGTAATAAATGTTAAATACAAAGATAAAATCTAAGATTATAAGCTAAAGTTACTCTAAAATTACTCAAAAGGGAAAAAGGCTGCTATTCACGAGCTCACTGATACCAAAGATAACCTAAAAATGTGAAAAAGAACTATTTATACACATCTGAAATTACTGGACAAAAATGCCCCTGCGGAGGTTCCGCTGTCAGCGGAATAATGGGTGCCTCAGCGGAAGAGATTTTGCGGCCACGCAATAACGAGCGCAGACCACATTTCTTCAGGTTCGGACTCGGCTTGGGCTGGACTTCGCTGTCAGCGTAAGAGCAACCGTCCCCGCACCTTAAATGCGGCCGCGTAAATTTTCGTTGACCGTGTTTCTTCACTTTGGCCTTGATTTGAACTCTCAGAACCTTGATTCCGCTCCCAGCGGAATTTTTACCGCCTCAGCGTTAAGAAATTGTGTGGCCGCATTAAATAAACGTTGATCGCGTTTCATGGTTGGCCCAAGGTTGCAGGTTCTCTGATTCTCCACTTCCGCTCTCAGCGGAATTTTTTCCGCGGCCGTGCTTTTGTGGCGCGGTCAGCGGTCCAAGTGATTCCAATTTCATCTCTCTGATCCTTACCTCCCCGGCCGCCCTCAGTAATCCACCTCAATGGAAGAGCTTACGTTATAGCGTAAAATTGGCGCTGTCAACGCTCCAGTTGAGTTCAAGATTTGTGCAAGATCGGCTCCTTTTTAAGTTCGTTTTGGCCTCTTTGCTTCATTTTGACCAAAACCTGCAAGTAAGCACCTTGAGTTAGTTTTCGGGAATACCTTAATGCATTTTTTCCCCAAAACCTAAGAAAAAGAGTAAATAGTAGGTTAAAATCCCTAGTGATCAACTCCCCCAAACTTAAGTTTTTGCTTGTCCTCAAGCAAACAAGGTAATTCCCACCTCCACAAGAAAGAGAAAGTAAAATTGCAGTTGTCCAAAAGTAACTTCATCAAGCTTCAATTGGGACTAACAATTACCCTCAACACAAATGCATTATTGACGACATTATGCAATGACTTTTAAGTTCCATAGATCTAATGTAACACAAAAGCTTCAAGAGTTGACGAAATTCATCAAAGAGATGTCTCACGTAGGTCACTGTGAATCCCAAACTCTTTCTCCTCTACTCTCCATGAGCTCATCTCTCCTTATAGAATGTACGCACAAAACTGGGATTGTCAAGAAGTGCACTCATCACTATCAAAAGAATGCCACAAGTCTAGCTCTAAGTACCATAGGCTTTCCCCTCATGTAAATCACCACTAATGTAAGCTCACTCAACTTGAAATCCTATAGGGCTTTAACGGGATGTAGTGAAGGCTTTTTGGATCAAATTCGGACATAATGAACTATGATTGTACCATCTTTCCTTAAGCACTCCATTTTCACAATTCGGCTCATGTTTTTTCTGGACTCTTTGAGTCATTTTCTTCTTCGTTGGGGGAACTAGAGAAAAACATCGTTGCTCTTTCTTCTATTTGACGCTCATTTTTCTACTTTTCTCATCATTCCAAGCCTTTCGACATTGTTTCCTTGAATCCTTTCAACCTTTACTTTTCTTTTGACATGTTTCTTTTTGGCTTTTCATCCTTTTCTTTCCCTTTCCTTTTCATCAATTCTTTTTGTTCTTTGAACCTTTCATCACTTTGAACTTCCTTGTCTCTCCCCCAAACTTATGTTTTTGACTATTGTTCATCATGCATGCTAAGGAAAGATTTGGTGCCTAGAGAGGGTCATTATAGAACGGATGAAGGCTTGTGATGTGGGTATTGAACGAAAAGGCTTAGGCTCAAAGGGGTTGACTAAGGGTATTATAATGGTAGGCTATGGAAGTCTTAAAATTCAAATGGGACCAAGGAGTGCCTATAATCACTTCTCAAGTTGATCTACACTTAGAATTTCGCCTAGAACTTTATTCGGGACAAGTTCTAGACTTGTTGAGACAACACTTGGACTTGCAATTCAAAACCTCATCTCTCAAGCCACAGGATTGTTGAAGAGAATATAGTTGAGGGCACACAACAACCTTAGCTTAGATTGAAAACTCACATATGGCTACAGACACCACTTGATGACAGTTTTAGACAACTCAAGGTTCTAAGGGTCACAACTACAGCTAGTCTCGTCTACAACTTGTTTCTAACCATGAGGTCAAAGGTAAATATGTTGGTGCCAAGTAGCTTACTTTAGTCACTTTTATTCATCACTACCATACAAGAGAAAAACAAAAAACAAAAAGAAAAACAGACTCAATCCCTTAAGAAGGTCGTCACGCCATCTATCGTAGGGAAGAACCACACGTTCCACACAGATTCCACCCTTGGAAAGAATCGTAGCATTAAGAAAACCAAAGGCTTATTGATCACGGAAAATTAAAAAGAAGCTATAATTCAAAAAGAGGCTAGTAAAGGAAATAAGAAGTTAAACTATTAAGGAAAATTATAAAAGAAGTTATCAAGTAAAAATACGGAAAGTAAAATGAATATGTACAATAGGGGGATTGAAACGAATATACATATGAATATATACATGAAAAAGTAACTTTATATACATACCAAATATAAAAAAATATGAGATTAAAGTACGAGAAGTAAATAAAATAAAACGAAAATTAGTGTCAGGGTTATTACAGAACAAAATCATCCAATCATTCAAATCACCAAATAAGGCCATCCCCAATCAAAAACTAGCATTGCGCTCAATGCTAAAAGCAAAAATAGAATAGGGGAAGGGTAGAGAGTATAAGAAAACTCCTAAGATGCCTCTGTCTGCATAGGAGTTAGGTCACAAGCTGGATCAATGGCTGGGTCCTATGGCTGGGCTGATGCATCTCCCTTGGGGTCCTCCAGCTGGATCTCCAAATCCTCGGTCTGGGGGATCACAACCCTCGTCACAATCTCAATGATATCCTCCTGCGCTGGCTACGCTTTCTGAGCTGCAGGGGCAGGCTCTCCCATGAGGAGATCTAGAGGGATATCAACCGATATAGTGAGCTTGGCCACCTCCTTCTTCAGGTCATCCTGGCTCTTCTGCATCTTCTTTACCTGTCTTCCCAGGGACTTGATTTCCTTCTCATGGGTGCCCATGGACTCCATAATCTTCTTTTGATTATCAACTAGACTCTTCAAAGTTTGCTCCAATGATAGAGACAACTGGATCTGGGTTGGGGCTGTCTGGGCTGCTATGGCACTGGATAGAGCAGATAGCTTTGAAGTAGCCACCTGCAGTCAATTGTTGATGCCTGCCAATGTCTGGTTTACCCTCAGAGCAGTCTGAGGGTATGCTGAAGAAGAAGGCACTGAGGTAGGAATGGAGGCAGATGGTCCGGAAGGAGGATGTGGCATGGCAGCAGAAGACCCCTCAGCAATAGATGGCTCTGAACCAGCGGCCACCACCCCAGGCTCTTCAGACTAGCCAGTGGAAGTGGTAGCTTTGCTCTTGGACTTGGGGTTGTTCGGACCCTGCAGGTTGTACCAGGAAAATGGCCTATTTGGCTTCACCATGGTGTCATAGTCCCTTCCCTCTACCCTCTGGTCCTGAAAGTACATAGTAAGGAAGTTTTGGAAGGGATATGAGTGCTCACCCTTTTGCACTGCCCTGTTAATCACCTTGGCCATAATATTCCCGACATTTATCGGGAACCCCGCCATAATAGCCCCAACAATAATAGCTTGGGAAACCGGCATGTCATTGTCATGAGTAGTGGGGTCGATCCTGCTGCATACAAATGTGGCCCATCCCTTTGCCTCGAAACTCAAATTGTTCCTGTAGATAGGAACCCTGGCTGTCAGCCACGCTGGAGTAGTCTCGGGAATAGCAATCACTGAGTCTAGCCAAGGGCGAGCTAACTCATCCAGCTCCACCTTCTCCAGATACTGGGTTTCATCTTCATAATTGAACCCAGCATAGTCATTGAGAGTTGTGTCATTGAACAGAATCTTCTTGTTACGGACTTTGGTCAAGTATGTGCCCTGTTTGATATGGGAATTATTACCATAGAACTCTTTGACCAAGAACACATTGGCCTCTGGTAGGTTGCTGGTGAAGAACTTCCACCCCACTCTCTCGTTGAAGTGCCTTTTTACATTTGGGTTATGGGGTAGAAGGTCCCGCTCAATGAAAACCCTCTCCAATGTAAGTGACCTCTGAGGCCACCACTCCCTGAATTTGTGATAAGCTTTCTCACTCACGAACCGATCTTGCCATACTACCGGGTTTCGAGACCTCACCAATCCCCTTGTCTGTATGTCTCCACCCCTCCCGTCATCCGGGGAATCATCATTAATATCGATCTATAATAGGGAAGGTGAGGTGGCTGGATTTGCTGCACTAGAGGCCGGATGTGGTAGAGAGTCACTCAGTCGCAAACTATCTGAAGAGCCGGACACAGAAGTTGATTCATTTATAAGGCGTCGGGGCTGAGATTGTGCCTCTTCTTGAGCTTGGCCAGTTTCCCCCCTCTGAAATTTCCCGAGAGGGGATATACTCATTAGTCTCTAAGGTGTCTGGAGTGGGCCTCCGGAGAGTCTATTTGCTTCCAATTATCCTTCTAGGAGATAGGGGTGCAGTAGATTGTTCTCCTTCTCCCCAGCCCCGTGAGGACTCTCCCCTTCCGGGTTGTTTATCTTGCCAACCTCTAGAACGAACCATTGTCTGCAAACATAAGAAGTGAAATCTCATTAGCATTGGTATTTGAACAAGCATGATATGAAAGCATATTAAGATTGTAAAAGTTAAAGCACAATGGAACGTAATCAGCAGAAAAAGAAGCGCGGCAGCAGAAAGGCCACCACTGACAGGATATAATGGGTCGTGGCCACGAGAGGCTGGGAATCAGACTACCCAGTCTCTGAACATCACTCACCGCTGACCGCGGAATTTTGAGCGCGGCAACGGTTCAATGCACACCTAGTAAAAAATCACTTAGGTTGCCTCCCAAGAAGCGCCTGATTTAACGTCGCGGCACGACCCAAGTTACCATCAACATTGAAACTTCATCAAAACCACCACGTGGTTGTCATCAAAATTTCCGGAGTAATGCTTCACACGATACCGATTAACCCGAAAGATTTTACCATTTTTGTTCTTCAAGTCAAGAGCACCAAAGGGTGTTACATGCACTACCTCAAAGGGACCACTCCATTTGGACTTTAGCTTGCCCAGAAACAGACGCAACCAGGAGTTGAAGAGAAGGACCAACTTACCCTCTTTGAATTCCATGTTTCTGGCATATTTATCATGCAATTATTTCATCTTCTCCTTGTACAATGATGAGCTTGAATAGGCATGACAATGAAATTCATCTAGCTCATTGAGTTGTTCCACCCGGAGATTTGCTGCAACATCTCACTCAAGATTTAACCTCTTCAAGGCCCACAATGCTTTATGTTCTAGCTCAACCGGTAAATGACATGCTTTACCAAACACCAACCGGTACGAAGACATACCGATTGGAGTCGTAAATGCAGTTCTATAAGCTCATAGCGCATCATCTAGCTTCCTTGACCAATCCGTTCTATTGGCATTCACACAGTTTTTGACAAGATGCTTTTGATTTCCCTATTTGAAACCTCCACTTGCCCACTAGCTTGGGGATGATAAGGGGTATAGATCTTGTGATTGACACCATATTTAGCAAGCAAAGTATCAAACACACTATTACAAAAATGAGACCCCCCATCACTTATAATTGCCCGAGGCATCCCAAACCGTGTGAAAATATTTTTCTTGAGAAAAGCTACTACACTCTGGGCTTCATTGTTGGTCAAATCTACAGCTTCGACCCACTTTGAAACATAATCAACCGCCACAAGAATATAAGTATTTCCACACGAATTAACAAAAGGGCCTATGAAATCTATGTCCCACACATCAAAATTGTCAACTTCAAGAATAGTTGTGAGGGGCATTTCATCCTTCTTTGATATTCCTATAGCTCTTTGGCATTCATCACATCTCTTAACAATCTCACTGTCATATCTATACAAGGTTGGCCAATAAAAACCACAACTCAAAACCTTAGAAGAATTCCTCTCCCCCTCCCCCTCCCCCTCCCCC
>ML429524.1:753-24570 GCA_005239525.1 Nicotiana knightiana
AACCATATAAATAGAACCAAGAACACATCTTGGAGGGGGAGAGACGTTTTTGAAGAGAAAATACACACACAAGATCATTGAAGGACCAAGGATTATCAGTTTTCTTCATTTTATTCGAGTATTTTCAATTCATGCAACACTTATGCAATTGTTTGACTATAGCATGAGTGGCTAAACACCCATTGTTCTGGGGTTGTGGTTTAGCCATGGATATTGTTATTCAACATTAATTTAACCTTGAATATAGTTTACTCAATATATGGTTGTTTCTTCAATTCTGTGTTTAATTGCTTAATTGTCTGGCCAGCAGTTAGGTTCTATATACTATCTATGTTATGCTTGGGAAAGCCGTATATAGATTAGAGAAGAATTGAAGAGAGCGCGATCTTAACCCTTCAGGGGAGCGGATTTGTGGTTAGGATAGGAATATACCTAGTCACCGTGCTTAATTAAACATCGTAATCTTAGTGCGTTCTAATAGATTAATTTCATAGGAATATAGGCGTTAATCTATTGAGAATAGGTGAGGAGTGCTTCGGGAGAAGGCTATGAGAGCATTTATCGATTAATTAGCAACCATGAGTGAATTATATGAAAGGAAAATTTAATTAGAATGCAATACGAGAGGTGAATAGACCACAACCCTGGAATATTTGTCTCTACTGAATACTTCATAATAATTCTTGTCACTTGATAATTAGTCATTTCATAGAATTTTAGTATAAAATAGTACATCCTTGATTTTATTTTGGCTTGATTAAATAACGATTAGGGTGATTTAGCAAGTAGTTTACACAAGTCCTTGTGGGTACGATATCTGGACTTAAAATCCTATATTACTTGTCAACCATGTACACTTGCGTGTGCATTGGGAATTCAACCAACAATAGGCTTAACATACGTGAGCCGATTATCTTGACAATACCTTCAACACACATCAATTGCGACAAATCACGTAACATCAGATCGAAGCAGGGGAAAATCTGTATGATATTCTTGAGAAAGATTGCAATGTACTCCCTTAGAATCGCAAAAATCCTGTTGTTGTAGTGTTATAATGTTTCATGTGAGATTATTTTTTGAGATTCCATTGGTAATCTATAGAAAGAATTCCTATTCTCTTTAATGATGTATAGGAGGTGAATTAGAAATGTCTTATACCTTAGTGGGTGTGGCCCCAACTAAGATGATGATTTAGCCTCCAAATAAGACACCTATCCACTTGAATTCAAGAGTCATAATTTTGAAGTCGGGGGTTACCACTTTAAGCCTCCTTAAACTTATCCAAATTATTTTTATTTCTTAATTAACTTCATTACTTAATTAATCTCCCACTAATCCAACAATTAACCAATATCCCACATAATTAAGAATCATCTCAAATTACTTAAAATACTACTTACTTTTAACACATCTTATACACCTTAACTATCATGGACATGAGGTACCTTGTATGACACTAGTCCATAAATACCGGGTATTTTAGATTGGGTCGTATTTTATTCGTAAATGCCAAATTTGACGAAACTCATTTTCTTTGATTTTCTTATCCTCGCATCTTTAGAAATTTACTAATTACTTGTCTGAGATAGCATAATGCTTGTAATCCCAAAATAAATCCATTCCCAAACATACGTAGATTAACTTACAACGAAGCTTTAACATACGAAAATACGGAATGTAACACTCATTTCTGAGCATACATCAATTTACATATGGCGTACTTCCACGTACGAAAACATGGGGTGTAACATCATTCCCTCTTTAGAACATTCGTCCTCGAATGTTTATTAATGCACTTATCATTTTCATAACCTATGTCTTCCGAATACGTTAGTATTCATCTTGCCATCTAGGCAACTGTTTTGTGAATGAATCCCAAAGGCCAGGGCATTCCTCCCTTTAGGACTCTTTCTCACACCACGACGTGTGGTCGGAATCCATCCAATCTTGTAACTGTTGCTACCTTCTATCATGCAGTATGTACGACTCTAACCTTGTAAGTGCACCTATGCGACTCTTCTATTCTTTTTCCTACAGCTTTTAGCCCATCTCTAGGCCTCACTTTATAAGCATATACAGAGCTTGACAAGATATCCCTCTAGGCATCTATAGGTATATTGAAGTTCTTTGCTTGGTACTTTGTCGAACTTACAAATATTGCAATATCTTATTTCATAGGCCAGGTTATCTATCTACATGACTTTACTGTAGCTAAGTAGGTCATAATATACCATATCTCTTACCTCAATTTATCATTACCGAGGTATACTACCAAACTCCAAGTTACGTTCGTTGTTTATCTCATATGTATAAATTTACGTCATTTAATGCTTCCTTATTTCTGTCCATACTAATAATGACGGCCTAATATCACTTCATACTTTGTGACTTTTTTCCATCCATTGTTGATTCACTTTAATGTTGATCTATCATCTACCACTGATAACTTGATCTCTTATGTAACATTGCCGCTAGAGCTCACGTCTCATCGATGACATTAAGAGTAATTAGATTGACCCACCTAGAGGCGATACTATACTTGCATAACCTTATTTTATAGCATCCCAACAAGACTCACCTTACATGGGTATTTTAATCCTTTATCTATCACAATCACACCCTCATTCCACTACCAGGGCCGCATTCCATTTCTTCTAAATGCTACTAGTATTAGACACCCTTGAGTTCATTCAGGCTAAACTGAGCTTTCTATAACTTTGAAAAACCATTAGCTCTTTTGTTTTCATGGGCTTAATCTTGAAGCTTATACATTTATCATCACCTTCTCACTCGCCTTTTGTTATCCTTACTCCTGTCATAAAATCTTGTCGCTTTACTATACTTTAGCGTACGATCTATACATATATATTTATACTACTCTCAACCTTCCTTCAACTCGTTTGCACCATAGATTTCCTTATGTTATTCTGGAACATCAAGCAAGATATCACATAGTCTCTAACTCTTCTTTACTCCCTTGGCTAGATCTCTTGGTACTTAAATATCATAGTCTGGAAGATATGCCACAGGCGATGCCGCTATCATTCCTGGATACTGAATCCCAGCGCTTCTAGCCCTTTGTCTGAAGTATGGACAAATCACAACCTTCTGCATTTGAGTATCTCATACGTTGTTCACCTTTACCTTACGTTCCTTAGAAATCCTGCATCACATCTTCTATCCCTTTCATGGCCTTATAATTCACATCCGTAACTTGGAGCTCTATTATAACACTTGCACCTCTGATATTGAGAATGATTATGTAATGTTCTCAATCATGATGTCCATAATTTCCCGGGTCTAATAATCAAACTCCTGATTACTTGGGTGATGTTATTCCTTAGTTTCCTCTTTCCTCTAATCAACCTTTATATAGGCTTAAGCTATCTTCTGATCTGCGGCTCATGGTGTTAGTTATTACTTTAGATTTTACTTACTGTTCATTAGCCACGGTAGGCGCCACTTTCTTTGGAGCGCTTACAATGTTTTTGTGAGACTGTTGTTATAAGACCATTTCCTCCTTAGGTTAATGAGCTTAGGTTGAAGCCTTCTTCCTTACTTCCTCAGCTAGTCTTTCATTGTAGTGTTTGAGGAGGATCCTCTGAATCTTGTAAAGATGTAGACATATTACATTGTATATTCGGCGAACCTTTTGATGCCCTTCCTTGCCTATAATTATTCGTAGTTACTTACTTCAACACCCTTGTGCTAGTAGGGTTGTTCTGAACTGATATTTTGACTGTCTTCCAGTGGCAATCTCTTTTATTCCTGTAATACTCACACGGTACCTTTAACTCCCCAAACTCCTATTTGAATATTTCTCAAGTATTACAATGACATTACTGCGAGGTTGAATTCACTATATTGGGTTTTACTATATTTATCTTACACGACCTGCTGATTTGTTTGTATCCCCTTGACTAGCCATAACTAGGCTCTTCCTGAATAAACTATTAACTACTCGCTGGCCCGTTATCATATCAATACTCCGCATAATTATTCTCAGGTTATTTCCTTTTTCTTAACTTACATCTTCCGTACTCTTTATTTATCAATAACATCTCGAGCCGGAACCCTTGCTTCTTCTCCTTGTCATCGTGCTTACTTAATATTCTGGAATCGTAGGATATACGTAGGAGGTGAATAAGTGTAATCTCATTCTTTTTTTGTTTTACCGCATTATTCCTTTACTATTCCATGATTACTTAAATCACTTAATTCTGACTTCATGCTACATCACTCCATATTCCCCCCTTTAGGGGTGTACTAAGGTCTAGAGCTACGATGATCTAAGTATAGATGTTTTAACTCCTAACCTTTTGTGTCTTTTCACATCATCGATGACCCTTACTCACCTTGCGGTAATCCTTCTGTACCAAGGAGAACAAATTTCCTTACTCACGAGGATGACACTTAGTGTAACTAGCACACATAGTCCCTTAAGCTTAACTTTGCTCATATTGCTTACTTTTGGGAAGAGTCTTCCTAAATGACCTTTAAAGATTATTCTTTTGTTGTCCATTTTGTTATTGCTGGAATGCAATCTCTGAAATTCTCATGATGCCGACTATATAAAATCACTTGGTCCCTAATTCATGTTTAGTTTATCTTGTTCACCACTCCATACTGATTTCCATCACTCCGAGGTCTAATTTTTACTTCCAGTAATCACATTAGAGTCACAAACTTATATCTTGAAATGAAGATATGACTTTATGGCCTATACTCTTTTGTTGTCTCAAGGCCTGTCACCTCTCATCTTTTCCTTCCCTTCGCTATAGACTTTGTAATACTGTCATCATTTTCATTTTGTTTCTACCGTTGTCATCCATGTATCACATCTTACTCATAATGCTTCATTAACTCTCTCCTTATTTCCCTGCTAACATTTATGTCTATCAATTTATTCTGAAAACTTCAACAAGACATTCTTTTACTTTTAGCTCCCCTTTCTCCATCCACTAGCTCTTCGGATTGCTTAACGTTCTCGCTCTACTAGGGACGGGAGCCACACTTAGGTAATATTTATCCCTTCAAGGCTTCCAGTGCCTATCTTTGTAGTACTCATATCTAGCTGTACTATTTTAGAGTGCAACATCTGGATGTCTCACAATGAGATTTATTAGCGGTTTTGCAATATCCTTTGGAAACGTCAACTAATATAAACAATCCATCCACCATTTTAGGTTACTCTAACCCCAACTGGATTGTGATATCCATTCCTTATCTTAAACCATATATATTAGCTTCTATAGGGCAGAACTGATATGGATGCGGCCAATTGTACATACCTCTATTACTGTTGAAGGTACCTCAAAAGGCTTATATTCCTCTGCCTGAGTTGTAAATATTGTTAACCATCAATAACTAGGTACCTCATACCCTTCTTCACTTTGCTTCTTTTACTTTTTGAAATTGTGTCTACCTTCCAATTCTCTTATTCCTTTTTGCCGTAAGTGTAGATAGACATTCTTGCCTTAGGGATCCTTATCAAGAAACTTACACATATTAGTACACACATGATCTGCAGGATACCTCATATTTATCCATCATAGGAATGATGTAGAAATCGAGTTCCTCTGACTCAACTCTTCATAACTATATGTCTTACAAATCGTCTTTTTGGATGTAGGCATCACCTTATTATGAATAAGCTAGAGTTTAGGAAATTGAGTTCTTACAACTGAGCTCTACCACACGATCTAGAGTAAGAAGAAAGAGTGACAGTCTTAAATGTCCCATAGCCTCCTGCTTATAAATGTGGTGCATGACACATCCATAAGAAAGACTCAATCGGACACGGCTTGTAGACTCCCTGGGATAAAGCTGCTCTGATACCACTTTTTTCATGACCCAAACCGATGGGCCGCAACGGGCACCCGGTACCTTAATTAATCGAGTGCCAATGTAACTTATCTTTTTTACATTATCATAGGTAAGTGGGCTAGAAGGGGCTTCATGAGATAACCATAGTAAATGTGAGTGAATACCCGACGTAGAATAAACCCATCTGATATAGAAACTCATACCTGTGACATGCATGCCTATAAGGCTCATGTGATCCAATATGTACTTAAAATATAGGATCACAAGACCATACAAGTATCCGTATACATGAATTTTGTCTACAAGCCTCTGACAGTACATACTTACCATAAAGGACATGACAGGGTGTAACGACCCGGTCGGTCGTTCCGAGAGTTTAGCCATGTTTCCCCCCATTTATACTTGATTATATGTGGTTCAGCTTCATTATATTGTGTTATATTGGTTGGCTCGGGTTCAGAGCGATTTTTGGAGAGAAATGAGACACTTAGTCTCTTATCTTGGTTCAATAGTGGAAAAGTCAATCGAAAGTTGACTTATTGGTAAACGACCTTGGATTGCGGATTTTATGGTTTGTATAGCTTTGTTGGTTTATTTAGGGCTTAGGAGTGTTTTTAGAATGAAGTTTGGATGTCCAATGTAGAATTAGGCTTGAATTGGCGAAAGTTAGTTTTTGGTGATTTCCGGTTGGCAGGGAAAATAGGCTATCGGGGTCAGAATGGAATTCCGACTGTTGAAGTAGGTTCGTAATGTTATTTTGGATACGTGTGCCAATTTTCAGGTGAATTGGATGTGTTTTGGATGGTTTCGGCATCTTTGGCGAAGTGTAGAAATTTCATAGTTCATAGGCTAGAATTTGATGTGATTTTGGTGTTTTTGGTGTTTCGAAGGCTCAACTAAGTTTGAATGATGTTAAGGGATATGTTTCTAGGTTTGGTTGGGGTCCCGGGGGCCTTGGGTGTATTTCGGATGCTCAAACGAACATATTTGGTCTTTGGGAGATCGCTGGTTTATCTGGTGTTTTAGCAACAATGATTTGTTCATTGCAATCGCGTGAGTTCATCCGCAATTGCATAGAGTAAGTTGAGGCCATGTGGATTTTTGTGAATTGCGATCGCGTATGCTGGAGTGTGATCGCGTAGTGTGAGCAGTCTTGGTCACTGCATTCGCATGGTGATGGTTACGTTTGAATAGTAGAATTGGAGTGGCAGTGTGGTGCTGGAATTTTCTCTATGTGATCGCACAGAGCTTGTCGCGATCGCATAGTGGTGAGAAGTGGTTCTTCGTGATCGCATAGGTGTTTCTGCGATCGCATATGGTTAGTTTGTTTGGGCAGCATTTTGTTCTTCGTGATCACATGCCTTCTTCCGCGATCACATAGAGTAAAAGTCTGGGCAGACAGTTTAAGTTATAATTTTGGGGGTTCTTGGCCATAACTCATTTTGCTATCTGATAGCTCGAGTGAAGGAGATTTTGGATGAGATTTTCAGTGAGATTCTTGTGGTAAGTGTTCTTCAATCATTTTTGGTTCAATTTCTTGAATTTGTCTTGATTTTCACCATGCAGTTTGAGGAATTAAGTAGAAAATTTGGGGAAAATGGGAGGAAGAATTTGAAAATTCTTTCCGTGATTTGAGTGGGCAATTTTTGTCCGATTTTGATGTTCTTGGTATGTACGGACTCGTGGGATGATAAGGATTCTTGTGATGTAACTTTCATCGGGTTCCGAGAGGTGGGCCTGGGGGCCAGATTTTCCAAATTTTGAGAGTTGTGTTAAAAATTTAAATCTTTTGATTGGGTTTTGTTCCGTTAGCGTATATTTACGAGTTTAATCTGATTTTGGTTAGATTCGGAGCTTTTGGCAGCCAATTCGAGGGGCAAGAGCATCACGAACTAGCTTTCGGGTTGTTTTGAGGTAAGTAACGATTGTAACTCTAAACATGAGGGTATGACACCCCGATATTTGACATTTGTTGTGGTACATAAGGTGACACACATGCTAGGTGACGAGCGTGGGGGTGTGCACCTGTCACGCCGCGAAATCCCACTATCAGGCCGTGATGGCGTCTATTGTTGAACTTGCTAGACAAGCCAACGTGTATAAATAAACTAGCATATTAACATCAATTTAATAGGATAATCTAAACGGCTCACAATTTAACAGCGGAAATAAATATGGTTTCAAGCTAAATAAAGACAACATAATACATCGATGCATAATTTTCCCAAAACCTGGAGTCACAAACTCACGAACTGTCTGTAAGAGTGCTAAATACAAGTCTGAAAAGGTAATGCATAGTTGTCTCTGAAACTAGGGAAAAAACAAGACAGAAGTGAAAGGCTTGCCCGAAAAACCGTACACCGCAGCAGTTGTTATATGGTACCTGATGAGTGAGAGTGCTGAGTGTGAGCATTGACTTATGAGACTAGAGTCACAAGTGACTGAGAGGCTTGCCCGAAAGGCTTTATTGTTAGTGATATTGTGCCTGACGGGCTTATATTTTATGAAACTACTGTTTTTCACTCTTCTTTACACTGAGCCTCTGATGATAAATGTTTTTATACGAGATTTTTTTTAAATGAAAATTGGAGTTTTATGAAATACTCGGAAATGTAAATTCCTGACTTGATTTAGTTATTTCCACAGTCACTTATTATATGAATTTTCATGATTTATAAATGTTCGTCACTACACTCATGTTTTTAGATACTTTTGTTACTTACTGAGTTGGCGTACTCACGTTACTCCCTGCACATTGTGTGCAGATTCAGGTACCGGGGCAGAGTGATAGTTGAGCTACCCCATTCGGAGCATTGTTCGGAGTTCGTACCACTACTCTTTCTCCTTCCTATTCTATAATTTGTACTTTACTTCTCATACTTGTTGTAGTAGAAGATTTGTATTAGACTGTATCATCTCTTAGATGCTCATGATAGTTGACTCCAGGTTTTGGGAAGGTGTATAATTTGTTCATCTCATTCTGCTATTTTTAAATCTGCTAACTTTGGGAAATTATGAAATATATTGGTAGTCTAAAATTGTTGGCTAGACTAGTTTCGATAGGTGCCATCATGGCCAGTTGTGATTTGGGGTCGTGACACAGGGCCCCGGAATACCAAACAATATGCGTCTAAATCATACTGACCAAACAAGCAACTTAAAAGCAAATGGAGCTCACCAACATCTTCTACTGAGCTGATATCCTACTTGGAGTACTCTCGACCTGTATATCAGGACCTGCGGGCATGAAACACAGCGTCCCCAGGAAAAAGGGACGTCAATAAAAATATTGTACCGAGTATGTAGGGAATGAAAATCAGTAAACAATAGACATGAGAGAAACATGGAGTAAAAGACTCAATATGTATATCTGAATAGATCTGAGAATGTTTTACTAGTATAATGTCATAAATATGCGTATAAATATCGTACCATGCATGGGTACATGCGTTTATAACATCATCAAGCCTCTGAGGGAATCACATCATATCATCTCATCCAATGTGGGAAAATCGTCAACTTATACCAGCTGATCAAGTGGTGGTGCATATATAACACCATAAATTTTACCCATGTAACACCGTAACCTTTTCCCACAAATCGTGGTATAAGAAAGAGGCCTAAAGAGGGAGAATGCCCTGGCCTTTGGAATTATAAATATAACAGTTTCCTAGATGGAAAGGAGAGTACTAAAGTGTTCGGAAGACATATGTTATGAAAATGATAAGTGCATCAGTCAACATTCGAGAACGAATGTACCAAATGGGGGAATGATGTTACACCCTACTTTTTTTTATGTGAAAGTACGCCATAAGTAAATTAATGAAAGCTCAGAAATGAGATTTTACATCCCGCATTTTTTTACGCTAAAGTTTCATCATAAGTTAATCGTTGTAAGTTCGGGAATGAAATTACTCTGGGATTATAAGTATTACGCTATTACAAACAAATGATAAGTAAATCCGTGAAGGTTAGAGGGTAAGCAAATCGAAGAAAATGAGTTTCGTCGAAGTTTGGCACTTTGGGGATAAAATACGGTCCAAGCTATAATACCCCGTATTTGTGGACTAGTGCCATAACAGGTAACACATGACCATGATTGAAAGGTGTATAAAGTGTGTTAAAAGTGAGCATTATTTTGAGTAACTTGAGATAATTCTTGATTATGTGGATAATTATTGATTTTAGTGGGAGATTAACTAATTAATTAAGGATATTTTGATAAGGTTGATTAATCTCCTAATGTGGAAGACAAGGGGTCTTGATTTTAAGGCCTAAGTGATGACTCATAGTCATTAAAATAGGTGGAAATTGGAGGATCTTTTGTGGCCAACTCATCACCTTAGTGGGGCCCACACCCACTAAGGTAAAAGACATCTCAATGATTAAAAAAAGACATATTTTCAATCGTCATAGCAAAGTGAAGTACTCCAGCAAAATCCTACAAGTGATGGCAACGTGAGCTTTGCTTCAAGAAATTCATACAAGATCCAATTATGAGTGAGATGCAATTCTAAGAAAGCACGATACAATTTTCTCAAGAATATAATACAGATATTTCCCTTCTTTGATATGTTGTTACGTGTTGTCGCAATTAACGTGTGTTTGAAGGATTGTCGAGAGAATTGACTCAGGTATGTTAAGGCTATCCATTATTTCATTTTGGCATGATCTATACGATACAAATGAAACGAGAAAATACACAACTTCCATAAATGACTTTATTCATAGAAACGCTAGAGATGCTTATGTTCTTGATTCCCCACGTGTCCTATTATTCTATCATTTGTTCATGGGCCTCAGAAAATATGTAAGTTGATAAAGTTTACTTCATGAAATTAATCAAATGCATAATGGTTTTATGACACTCCTAATGATTTTATTGATGTACTTCTCATGCATTGCATTAATTTATACATGTTCACTGAACCATGGCCAGATGACATTATATACGCGCATATATATATATATATATATATGGGATATGGAAAAAGGTTAAAATGTTATATACCCACAACCACCTGATCAGCTGGTATACATTGATGATTTTGCCCACAGTGGCCGAGATGATATGATGGGATGCCCTCAAAGGCTTGATGATGTTTTGAACACATGTACCAATGCATGACGTGACATTCACATGCATATACATGAAACTATAAGTATTTTATGATTTACATAGTTATCTAGACTTACAGGCTGAGTCGTGTACTCCATGTTTCTTCCATGTCTTTAATATACTTATTTATGTGCCTTGCATACTCGGTACACTATTCGTACATACGTCCTTTCTTGGGGATGCTGCATTCATGCATGCAGGTATAGAAAATTAGTTTGACGATCCCTCATAGTAGACGAGGTTAGCATTTAGGAAAGGATCAGTAAGACTCCACCTGATTCGAAGTGCATCCGAGTCTATGAGTTATCGTGTCAGAATTTTGCTACATACTTATGGGTAGGCTGGTACCCTATCCCATTTGATGTTAAATACTCTTAGAAACTTTGTAGACAGATATTCATTTTGTACAGTATGTCAAAAGCCTTGATGGCCCATATGTATTCATGTATAATAAAGATGGCTCAATGTATACAGTGCTTTCCAACTTATAGTTATATATTACGAGTTGTAGCCATGTTGTCTTAGTTACCAATGATATTACGATCAAAAAGATATGTTATGTTGGTACTCGGTTGAGTAAGATACCGGGTGCCCATCGTGACCCTTTGGTTTGGGTCGTGACAAAGTGATATCAGAGTAGTTCTGTCTTAGGGAGTCTACAAGCCGTTGCTAGTAGAGTCTTGTTTATGGGTGTGTTGTGCACTACACTGATAAGCAGGAGGCTACATGGAATTTATGACTGTCACTCTTTCCTCTTACTCTAGATCATGTGGTAGAGCTCAGTTGTAAGAAGTCAATTTCCTAAAATCTATCTTATTCATAATACAATGATTCCTATATCTAGAAAGACGGTTGGTAAGGGATTGAATGCGGTTGTGGAAGAGTTGAGTTAGAGGAACTCGAATTTGCCTCATGCTTATGATGAGTAAATGTAAGGTCTCCAGCAGATCATGTGTGTTACTAAGACATATGAGCTTCTAGAAAAGGAGCCCTAAGACATGAATATCCATCCACCCATATGGTAAAAAGCAACGAGATATTCAGAAGATAGATACAAGCTTCAACAAGTAAAAGGATCAATATGAGAAGGGTACGAGGTACTCGGTTAATGAAGATTATCAGTATTCACAACTCATGAAGAAAAATATAAGCATTGTGATTTAAATTCAACAGTAACAAAAGGTATGTATAATTGGCCACACCCATCTCAGTTATGCCTTATGGGAACTAACATGTGTAGTTTAAGAAAATGACAGAATATCAGGATCCGGCTGGGGTTAGAGAAACCCAAAAGGGTTAATAGATTGTTTGAGTTAGTTGACATTTCCGAAGGATATTACAAATGTGCTAATAGATCTCTTTGTGAAACACCCAAATGGTGCACTCTAGAATAATACAACAAGATATGAATTCTAGAATGTTAAATGTGACGACCCAAAAGGGTCATCACCTATTTTATTACCCATTTTGTACTTTCGAGGCCTTGAAAACCTCATTTGTAGTTGCCTCAATTTGCGTGAACAGTCCGGGCGCGTAGCCAGACAGCTTAAATATGAAATTCTGTGAAAAATGCTAAGATTTGATATTAACATGAATAAATTTGACTTCGGTCAACATTTTGGGTAAACAGACCCGGACCCATGATTTGACGGTCCCCGAGGGTCCGTAGGAAAATATGGGACTTGTGCGTATGCCCGCAATCGAGTTCTGAGGCCCCAAGCCCGAGGAATGAATTTTTGAGTAAAATTGTTTTCTGAAAAATATTTAAGGAAAATGAAAATGAAATCTGTCTAGAAAGTGATGGTATCGGGCCCATATTTTGATTTCGGCGCCCGGTACATGTCTTATTTACGGTTTAAGCACTTTTTATAAAGTTTGGTTGAAATCGGATGTCGTTTGACGTGTTTCAGACTAAAATTGGAAAATTTCATGTTTTATGAAATTTGATGGAATTCATGGATTATGAGGTTTAATTCAATGTATGTGATGTTATTTTGGAGATTTGATCGCATGGATAAGTTCATAGGATGTTTTTGAGGTAGTGTGTGTATTTGGTTTGGAGCCCCGAGTGCTCGGGTGAGTTTTGGATAGGCCACGGCCTAAATTTTTTGGACTTGGAAACTGCTGGTGTGACTGATTTGCAGGCTTCGCATTTGACAAGCCAGCATCGCAAATGCAAACTCGCAAATACGAAGGTTGGTCTGGGCAGGCCTCATGGCAAATGCGACCAAGAGGTTCGCAAATGCGAAGGTTAACCTGGGTAGGCCTGATCGCAAATGCGAAGGTTGGGAATGTCCGAAGGGTTCGCAATTGTGAAACCCTGTTCGCAACTCCCATGACAACCAGCAGCTTGCACTGTACAAAAACTGAATTTTGACTTCATATTCCATATTTTCTCAAACTCAAACACACTTAGGCGATTTTTTCAAGAACAATACTTCTTCCAAATCAGTTCTAAGTTAGTTTTTACTCATTTCCTTCAATCATTAACATCATTTAACATGTTTTCAACTTAAAAATCAGGGATTTCCATGGGTGAAATTGGGTGCTTGGGGTAGAACTTAGGTTTTTCTAAAATTAGGATTTGAGTGGGTGATTGACCTCCGATTTGAGAGATTTTTTATATGGCTAGACTCGTGAGAGTACGAGGGTTCTGAAAACGTAAAATTTACCCGACTCCGAGATGTTGGCCTGGGGGCGTTTTTGTCATTTCACCTAATTTTGCGTCGTAACCTTAAATTGAATAGTAGAACCAGTTGCATGAGATGTTATTTACGGTATGAAATTTATGTGAATATATTTGGGCCATTTGGAGTTAGATACTCGTGGAAAACGTGTGGTTTCAGGTTGATTGCTATACTTCGAACCGGAGGTAAGTGTTTGGTCTAACCTTAGCTAGAGGAAATAGGAGTTGAGTCTTGTTTGCTACTTGGTAATTGTAGACTACGATGTATAGGAATGGTGACGAGTATCTATACATTGGTGTCTAGCATGACCGTGAGTCTTAATATTGCGAATATTCCGATTTTGTTGTAACTTTCATACTTAATTGATGATTTCTATATGTTGTAAAGAGCATTGTGATCTTTAAACTTCGAGGAGCATTGGCTCAAATTGTAAAACGAATGATGAAGGAATATGAGATAATTACATCCTTTGGAGCATTTGCTCAAGTGATAGAATAAATCATGGGAATGAAATTGAAAGAAAGAGAAAGAGTTATTGACATATACCTTGCCGGGTCATCGTTGTATTGTTCCCTTTCTGGGATTTAATTGTTTAATTGATGTTTTCTTGCCGGGATTTAATTATTTAATTGATGTTTTCTTGTCGGGATTTAATCATTTAATTGATGTTGTCTTGTCGGGATTTGATTGTTTAATTATTGTTCCCTTGACGGGATTCCTATTTCTAGTATGTTTACTCCCTTGCCCGTTGTTTGTGATTGTTGTTTGGGTGAAGAAGAGTGTTAAAGCACGAAGGGTGATGTCGTGCACTTGTTTTGGTGAGTGCGAGAGTAAAGCACGAAGGGTGATGTTGTGCACTTGTCTTGGTGAGAATGGGAGTAAAGCACAAATGGTGATGCCGTGCATTGTTTGATATTATCTCCCTTGCTGGGATGTTGAGATTACAATTATTGTTCCCTTGTTCGGATTCCTATTTCTATTATGTTTACCCCCTTGCCCGTTGTTTGTGATTGCTGCTTGGGTGAGGAAGAGTGTTAAAGCACGAAGGGTGATGCCGTGCACTGTTCGCTATTGTGAGGAAGAGTGTAAAGCACGAAGGGTGATGTCGTGCCATGATTTACATTGATTACATTATACATTGCATCGTGAGGATGATTTCTGGTCCTTATTGATATTCTGGCCTTGTTGTTCCTTTCTTGTTTAAGATTTCTTATATGAAACTGTCATCTCCCCACAACATGTTCCCCTCCCCTTATTGATGCATTACTTCGTGTATTTCTTTTTTTATTGTTTATATATATACATATATATATTCGAACTGCACAAGTACATTTTGTTGTCGTGTCTTAGCCTCGTCACTACTTTGCCGAGGTTAGGCTCGACACTTACTTAGTACATGGGGTCGGTTGTACTGATGTACACCTGCATTTCTTTATGTTGTGCAGATTACGTAGCCGGACCCGGAGGAAATTATTAGTGGGAGTGTCTTCCGGCTTATCCTAGAGGCTTCAAGGTATACCGCTATCGTTCGTGGGCCTTGGTGTCTCTTCCATCCCTTTTGTCTTCACTTCTGTCTTATTTTTCCTCTAGTTTCAAAGACAATTATGTATTCTTTTTTTTTTCCAGACTTGTATTTAGCACTCTTAGAGACAGTTCGTGAGTTTGTGACTACATGTCTTGGGAAAAATTAGGCGTCAATGTATTATGTTGCCCTTATTTAGCCTGAAACCATATTTATTTCCGCTGTTAAATTGTGAGCCGTTTAGCTTATCCTATTAAATTGATGTTAATATGGTAGTTTATTTATACACGTTGGCTTGTCTAGCAGGTTAAACATTAGACACCATCACGGCCTGATGGTGGGATTTCGGGGTGTGACTGTTCAGAAATGTTTTTACAAAGATAGGCACTTGAAGCCTGGAAGGGATACATATTACCTTAGTGTGGCTCCCGTCCCTAGTAGAGAGAGAATGTTAGGCGATCCGAAGAGCCAGTTGATGGAGCAAGGAGCTAAAAGAAAAAGAATGTTTTGTTGAGGTTTTCAGAATAAAGTGATAGACATAAATGTTAGCGGGAAATAAGAAGAGAGTTAATGAAGCGTTATGAGTAAGATGTGATACATGAATGAAAATGGTAGATATAAAAATGGCAGTATTATAGAGTCGATAGTCAAGTGAAGGAAAAGATGAGAGGTGACAGACCTTGAAACAACAAAAGACTATAGGACATAGACTCATATCCTCTTTCAAGAAATAAGATTGTGACTCCAACACGACTACAAGAAGGAAAAGTTAGACCCCAGAGTAACAGACATCAGTATGGGATGGTGAACAAGATAAATTAAACATGAATTAGGGACTGAATGATTCGATAATGGTCGACATCACGAGAATTTCATATTTCGTTCCGGTGATAATAGAATGGACAATAGAAGAAGATTCATGAGAAATTCAAAGAATGGTCATTCAGTAAGACGCTTCCCTAAAGAGATCAATGTGAGCAAAGTTTAGCTTAAGGGACTGTATGTGCCAGTTATACTAATGTCACCCTCGCGAGTAAGGAGATTTATTATGCTTGGCACAAAAGGAGAATAACGGTAATCGATCATGTTAAAAGACGCCAAGGATAAAGAGGTAAAGCATCGATACGTAGATCACTCTAGCACTAAATCATAGTACTCCCTAAAAGGGGGGAATATGGAGTGATGTGGCATTAAGTCATAACTAAGTGGTTCTAGTCATTATGGAATGATAAAGGAAGAATACGATGAAAATGAGAAATGGATGAGACTGCACTAACTAAAATCCTACATATATGCTATGATCTTAGAACATTATGCAAACATGACGTCAAGGAAATGAAGTAAGGGTTCCTGCCCAACATGTTATTGATAAAAAAAGGAGCCATTGCGAAAGTTAAGTTAAGACAAAAGAAATAACCCAAGAAATATTTTGTGGAATATTTATATGAGAATGGGCCAACCAGTAGTTGGTAGTTGATTTAGGAAGAGCCTAGTTATGGCTAGACATGAGGTTACAGACGAATCAGCAGATAGTGCAAGATAAACATAGTAAAACCCAATATAGTGAATTCAGCCTCGCAGTAATGTCATTGTAATATTTGAGATATATTAAGATAGGAGTTGGTGTAGTTAAAGGTACCATATGAATGTTATGGGGATAAAAGAGAGTGCCACTGTGAAGATAGTAAAAATATCAGTTTAGAAGCAACCCTACAAGCATAAGGGTGTGGACATAAGTAACTACGAGTAATTATAGGCAAGGAAGGTCATCAAAAAAAAATTTCATCCAGTATACGATGTAATAAGCTTGCAGCTTTTCAAGAGTCAGAGGTACTAGAATGAAAGGATAGCTGAGGAAATAAGGAAGAGGGCTTCAACCTAAGCATAGTGACTTGAAGAAGAAGCGATCATGTAAAAACAATCTCATTACAACATTGTATGCACTCTATAAAAAAGTGGCACCTACCATGGCTAATGA
The DNA here is from genome assembly GCA_005239525.1 of Nicotiana knightiana. Taxonomy (NCBI): domain Eukaryota; kingdom Viridiplantae; phylum Streptophyta; class Magnoliopsida; order Solanales; family Solanaceae; genus Nicotiana; species Nicotiana knightiana. The sequence continues at coordinate 17,889 of ML429524.1, forward strand.
ACGGGAAGTAAAATCAAAGGTAGGATTCAAAGTAACATGAGTTGCGCGAAAATTTTGACATGCGTGGGAACTAAGATAAGCTATGTATGCACACGACAAGGGGACAAAAAGACCAGGAAAAGTAATAGCTTACATTTAAAGAAAGCTGAAAAGGAATGAAAGGAATTATTCGATCTATGATCCAGAGTTAGTTACGTTATGAATGCACTTAAGATTTTGGAGTACTACCCATGCAACATATATGTTGATAATCATACAAATGTAGAAGATTCTGTTATAAGTTAAAAATAAAGAATTGAGCCCAGGTCATAGATAAAGGATTGAATTGTTAGAAGTTTGTAGCATGGATATTCCATAGCGCCTATGAAAGGATAAAGTAATAACTAATACCATGAGATGCATATCGGAAGATAGCTTAAACCTTCATAAAGGCTGATTAGAAGGAAGAGGAAATTAAAGAGTTACATCAACTAAGTAAGTCAGGAGTCTGATTATTGGACCCAGAAAATTATAGAAATCGTGATTGAGAACATAGATAAATCACTCTTAATATCAGAGGTACAAGAGAGATAGTACAACAACCATATTCTATAACGGCTCTAGCGGAAAGCCAGTTAGAAGTCAGTATAAAGCTCCCACCGGATTGTGTATTCACCAGAGGTACATGTATTATAATAGGGCTTCAAGTCGTGGATGTGAATTGTACCTATATGGAAGGGATGTTATGAAGGAGATAAAAGATACGATGCGATATTTTTAAGGTAATTAAGGTAAAGGTGAACAACATATGAGGTACTTAGGTTCAGAAGGTTGTGAATAATACATACTTTAGATAAAAGGTTAGAAACGTTGGGATTTAGTATCCAGGAATAATAGCAGCATCGTCAGTGACATGTCTTCCAACCTATGGTTTCTAAGTATTGAGAACTCTAATTAAGAGAATAAAGAAGAGTTATAAACGATGTGATGTCTTGCTTGATATTCCAGGATGACATAAGGAAATCTACAATGCAAGTAAGTTGAAGGAAAGTTGAGAGTAGTAGAAGTAGGTATGTGTAGGTCGCAAGCTAAAGTATGGTAAAGCAAAAATGTATTAGGAAGAAAAGAGTAAGAATAAGAAAGGAAGAATGAGAAGGTGACCATAATGGATAAGTCATCAGGATTAAGTCCATTAACACAAAAGAGCTGATAGTTTCTCTAAGTTATAGAACGCTCAGTATATCATGAATGAACTCAAAGGAATCTAAGAATAATAGCATTTATAATAGATGGAATGCTGCCCTGGCAGTATAACGAGGGTGTAATTGTGATAGATAAAGGATGACGTTTGGTCTTTCGACTGAGTTGTGATTTGAATAAACAAAGTGGGATTTCATGAGCTGTACGTGATTAAAATAACCCCCATAGGATGCGTCACATTCAGATGCTATGAAATGCGGTTATGGAAGAAGGGTATCGCCCCCAAGTCAATCAGTCTAATAATTTCAGATGTTCCCCGATGAGACGTGAGCCCTAGTGGTAGTATTACATAAGAGGTCAAGTTATCTTTATTAAGGTGAATCAACAATGGATGGATAGATGTTACAAAGTATGAGATGAGATTAGATAGATGAATAGTAATGAAGAAGCATTAAAGGACTTTGATTTATGCATGGATAAGCAACAAGAGTAACCTAGAGTTTGGTATCAGACATCGATAACGAAATTGAAGTAAGAGTTATGGTATATTATGACCTATACAGATGCAGTAAAGTAATACGGATGTATTAATGGATCTATGAAATAAGGCGTAGCACTATTCTTGTGTTCAACAAAATTCTGAGCGAAGAACTTCAGATGCCCAGAGGGACATCTTATCAAGCTCTGTATTTGTTTACAAAGTGAGGCCTAGAGATTGGCTAAAAGATGAAGGTAAAATAAAGAAGAGAAGAGTCGCATAGGCGCACTTAGAAGGTCTGAATCGTAGTCCATTCTTCCAGGCCATTTAATTAAGCACTTCAGACGTCCCATGGTGCCTCAGATGGTCTTGGCTCTTACTTGCCTTATTCTGATCAGTCAACCCCTATTAGAGCACCTCCTCTTCTAATTTATTAACGTGGTCAACCGGTTCATCAGGGTCAGCCTCAATATCATGATGGTTGTTATGAGTGTGGTGAGTTTGGGCACATTCGGAGATCTTGTCTAAAACTTTTGGGTAATCAGCCTCAGTACCAGAATTGTCGTGCTATAGTTCCAGCACCAGCTGCAGCACCACCTGCCCAACCAGCTAGAGGTAGGGGTCAGGTAGTCATCGGTAGAGGTCAGAATGTTAGAGGTGGAGTTCAGCATGCTAGAGGTGGAGGCCAGGCCGATAGAGGTGGTGGCCAGCCCGTTAGAGGTGAAGGACCACCTGTCAGGGGTCACCCCGGTAACGCAATTCAGGGTGGTGGGGCCTAGCCCCGATTATATGCATTTCCATCCAGACATGAGGAAGAGTCCTCCGATGCAGTTATACAGGTACCGTTTCAGTTTCTAATAAAGATGCTTCAGTTTTGTTTGATCCGGGGTCTACTTATTCTTATGTGTCATCCTATTTTTCCTCGTATTTGGTTGTGCCCTGCGATTCTTTTAGTGTCCCTTTTAATGTGTCTACGCCGGTGGGGGATGCTATTGTTCTAGATTTTGTATATCGTTCATGCCTAGTCATTTTTTAGGGTCTTGAAACTAGTGTAGACCTTTTGCTTCTTGACATGGTCGATTTTGATGTCATATTGGGCATGGATTGGTTGCCACCTTACTATGCCAAGACAGTTACTTTAGACTTGGCGGGATTGCCTCTGTTAGAATGGAAAGGGACTCTTGGTCATTCTTCCAGCAGAGTGATTTCTTATGCCAAGGCTCGTCGCATGGTTGAGAAAGGATGTTTGGTTTATTTAGCTCATATATGTGATTCAGATGCCGAGATTTCTTCAATAGAGTCAGTGCCTATTGTTCGGGAGTTTCCCGAAGTGGTTCCTACAGACCTGCCGGGGATGCCATCCGATAGGGATATCGATTATAGTACTGACGTTGCTCCTGACACTCAACCCATTTCTATTCCTCCATACCGGATGGCCTTACAAGAATTTAAAGAATTGAAAGAAAAATTGCGAGAATTGCTTGATAAAGGTTCCGTCAGGCCTAGTGTGTCGCCCTGGGGTGCACCAGTTTTGTTCGTAAAGAAAAAGGATAGATCGATGACAATGTGTATAGATTACCGGCAATTGAATAAAGTTACTATCAAAAAGAAGTATCCATTTCCAAGAATTGATGATTTATTTGATCAGCTTCAGTGTGTCAACGTGTTTTCGAAAATTGAACTCATATCGGGCTACCATCAGTTGAAGATTAGGGCATCCGATGTTCCTAAACCATCCTTCCGGACAAGGTATGGGCACTATGAATTTTTGGTGTTGTTGGCTTGACTAATTCCCCAAACAACCTTTATGGATTTGATGAATCGATTTTTCCATCCTTATCTGGATTCCTTCGTAATTGTGTTCATTGATGATATTTTTATATAATCCCACAGTTGGGAGGAGCATGAACAACACCTCCGTATAGCATTCCAAACTTTGAGGGACAATCATTTGTATGCAAAATTTTCAAAGTGTGAATTCTGGTTAGATTTAGTAGTTTTATTGGGTCACATCGTATCAGCGGAGGGTATTCGGGTAGATTCTAAAAATATAGAGGTAGTCAAGAACTGGCCTTGACCCACTTCAGCCACGGAAATCAGGAGCTTCTTGGATTTGGCGGGATACTACCATCATTTTGTGGAGGGGTTCTCGTCTATCCTACCATCTATAGCAGTCCCGATAACGAGATTGACTTAGAAGGGTGCCCCATTTAACTGGTCGGATGAGTGCGAGGCGAGCTTCCAGAAGCTCAAGACAGCCTTGACTTCAACACCGATACTGGTGTTACCATCAGGGTCAAGATCTTTCACGGTATATTGTGATGCTTTCTGTGTTGGGTTGGGACATGTATTGATGCAAGAGGGTAGGGTGATAACATATGAGAAGAATTATCTTGTCCATGACAAAGAGTTGGCAACCATTGTTCATGCATTGAAAATATGGAGGCACTATCTTTATGGCATGCCGTGTGAGGTTTACACGGATCATCGTAGCCTCCAATACTTGTTCAAGAAAAAGGATCTTAATTTGAGACAAATGATATGGTTAGAGTTATTGAAAGATTATGACGTCACTATATTGTATCATCCGGGGAACTCCAATGTTGTGGCCGATACATTGAGTAGGAAAGCAGTAATTATGGGAAGCCTTACATGTATTCCAGTTAGGGAGAGACCATTACCTTAATATATTTAGACGTTGGCTAATCAGTTCGTGAGGTTGGATATTTCGCCCAACCATGTTCTAGCTTGTACAATTGCTCGTTCTTATTTATTCGAGCGTATCAGAGATCGGCAGGATGATGACTCGCACTTGATGGTCCTTCGGGACACCGTTCGACACGGTGGTGCCAAGAAGGTTACAGTTGGAGATGAAGGTGTTTTGAGTTGGCAAGGTCGTATATGTCTGCCTAATGTTGATGGCCTTCATGAATTGATTCTTGAAGAAACTCGCAGTTCTAAGTAATCTATTCACCCGGGTGCTGCCAAGATGTACCAGGACTTGCGATTGCACTATTGGTGGAGAAGGATGAAAAAGGATATTGTTGCTTATGTGGATCGTTATTTGAATTTCCAACAGGTGAAATAGGAGCATTAGAGACCCGGTGGTTTACTTCAGCAGATAGATATTCCTGAGTTGAGGTGGGAGCATATCACTATGGACTTCGTTGTTGGACTCCCACGAACTCAGAGAATGTTTGACGATGTTTGGGTTATTGTGGATAGGTTGACTAAATCAGCACATTTCATTCCAGTGGCAAGTACTTATACTTTAGAGTGGTTGGCAGAGATATATGTGCGAGAGATTGTTCGCCTTCACGGTGTTCCCGTGTCTATCATTTCTGATCGAGGTACACAATTTACCTATCACTTTTGGAAGGCAGTTCAACAAGAGTTGGGTACACGAGTTGAATTGAGCACAACATTTCATCCTCAGATGGACGGACAGTCCGAGCATACTGTTCAGATCTTGGAGGATATGCTACGCGCTTGTGTTATTGTTTTTGGGGGTTCTTGGGATCAATTCTAGCCGTTAACAGAGTTTTCTTACAATAAGAGTTATTAGTCGAGCATTCAGATGGCTCCTTATGAGACATTATATGGTAGATGTTGTAGATTTCCCGTTGGGTGGTTTGAGCTGGGAGAGGCTCGATTATTGGGTACATAATTAGTTCAGGAGGCCTTAGATTAGGTCAAGGTTATACAGGATGACTTCCTGCAGCTCAGTCTAGGAAAAAGACTTATGCCAATTGTAAGGTTTGGGATGTGGCATTCATGGTTGGAGAGAGAGTAATACTTCGGGTACCGCCCATGAAGGGTTTCGTGAGATTTGGGAAGAAGGGCAAGTTGAGCCCTGGGTATAACAGACCATTTGAGATTCTTGATAGAGTGGGGGAGGTAGATTTTAGACTTGCGTTGCCTCCAGGGTTATCTTCCGTTCATCCGGTATTTCATGTATCTATGCTCCGGAAATATCATGGTGACCCGTCCCACGTGTTAAATTTCAGCTATGTCTGATTGGACAAAGATCTTACTTATGAGGAGGAGCCGATAGCCATTTTATACCGGCAGGTTCGTCGGTTGAGATTAAAGAGTTACCCTTCAGTTCGAGTGTAGTGGAGGGGTCAGCCTATTGAGGCAGCTACTTGGGAGTTCGAGTCGGACATGCAGAGTAGATATGCCCACTTGTTTACCAGTTCATGTATTTTCTATGTCCGTTTGAGTACGAACATTTATTTTAGAGGTGGAGATTGTGATGACCCAAAGTCTTATCTTATAAATTAAGACTCCATTCCACGCTCATTAGCCTTAAAAAGATTAATTTTGTTTACCTAGATTTGGTGCGCGGTCCGGGCGTGAAACCGGAAAGCTTTTATGTGAAAATATTAGAAATAGTAATTTTTGGAATTTAAAATTTGGTTTTAGTTGACTTGGTTCAACATTTTTAGTAAACTCACCGAGATCTATGTTCCGACGATCCCGGGAGATCCGCAGTAAAATATGGGACATAGACGTATGCCCGAAATTGCATTATGAGGTCTCTAGCCTTAGAAATTAATTTTTAATGAAAATTGTTTTTCTAGATTTTCGACGAAATAAAGAAATGAATTAATGTTTGAAACTGTCACGACCCCAAAACCTAACCGGTCATGATGGTGCCTATCGTGGAACTAGGCTAGTCGACTACCGTGTGTTCACAATTTCTTTTGAAAATCCCATTTAAGTTTCAAGCAATTCATAACAATATACAGAAAGTTTACTTAACATAATAGGCAAGTTTTATATATACAGTATTGTCATCCCTCAAGACCCGGAGCCAACATGTCATGAGCATCTAGTGAAATAAGCCAAAATAAAGTATTATGATACAAAACTCTGAATTAAAACTAAATACAACAGGAAGGGAAAACAAGGATGCTGCGAACGCTGAACAACTACCTATATATCCCCAAGATCCGGCTCCGCTGTGATATATGTATATATATATATGTATATATATATATGTATATATATATATATATATAT
>MDKJ01065789.1:0-27469 GCA_005239525.1 Nicotiana knightiana
ACGTGTTAAGAGATTTGCTTAATAAGTTGTGTACATGAGTGTAGTGTGATTGCTCGAGGACGAACAAAGGTTTAAGTGTGGGGTATTGATGCGAGGCTAGAATTAATAGTTTAACATGTTATATGCCTTACATTTTATGTGCGTTAATGATAAAAACACACTTTTTATGTGCTTAATAGAGTCTATTTCATGTGTAGGTGAATTGGAGAGGGAAACCGAGCTAAATGGATGCAAATACATCGAAAATACACTCAACATGCGAGGAGGAGCGTACCGGGCTATAGTCGGGCGCCAGAGCCCAAACGCCTAACCCTGCCTGGCGTTAGCCAGGCGTTATAGTTGAAATGCCTGACCCTGCCTGTCGTTAGCTAGGTGTTAGAGCTAAAATGCCAGCCTTAACCTGGCGTTAGCCATGCATTAGGTCCCAAACGCAAGGCCCATGTTCTAGCTAAATTCGAGTTTTTGAAGAGTTTAAGTGTCTCCCGGTTGGAATAGAAGTCTCCTACACATTTAGGGTTTGTCCTAAACATATAAATAGACCCCTAAAACACAACTTGAAGGGGAGAATTCGGGGATTCGAAGTACTTGAAGAGGATTCAAAAAGAGAAAACCGTTGAAGTGACAAAACATTGATTTTTACATCTTTTATTCATTACTTTGTAGTTCAATTATGCAAGTTATTTTGAGTTTGATTCTTATGAATATATCTAGCTAACTTCTTTAATCTAGGGTTTTGGTAGAACCCGTTGGGGATAAAATTCTTGTGTTAGTAATATAGTTTTGTTTGGTTGATTTATCTCTATTTGTTCAACTACGTTCTTGTTGTAGTTGATTGAAAGGGCCCTCAATTAGCTGTTCCTATTTATTATGTATCTACTTGAGAGAGAGTGAATATTTAGGTAGTTGTTTGGACAACATCACTCCCAGAGTAAAGACGAAAGTCATAACCGAGGGTTTAGAGGTTGGATTAGGGATAATGATACCTCGGGTGCAATCTAAAGTGAATTGTAATGCAATCCAACTAGCGAAACTTTAGAGAGTGCGTCTAGTAAATTATCATAATTACTTTAGAGAGATTTATGGTAGATAGAGTGTTCATGATTGATAGAGACAACTAATCAAACTGTAAGAAGTATCCGAGAAGTAAGTTCACCAATGGGGGAAACCATAACCTTAGACCTTTATCATTATTATTTACAACACATCGTTAGTAATTGCTAGTTATTTTTATTGTTAATAGAATTAGTAGAACATCACCAATTCATATTAAAAAGTCTTAAGAGAATTGATTGAGTAAAATTTCCGTATTCTAAATACTTGATTGATACGTAGATTCCCTGTGGGATCGACTCTGTGCATAATACCCTGGATTATAGTTGCAATGCCCGTTTAGTCTTTTATTAGACATAGTTGAGCGTGATCAAATATTTTATTTTTATTTTCTTGTCCAATTGTATTTCGGACAAGCTTTGTAGAAATTGTAAAATTCATAGAGTTTGCTCATGCAGTTGTGACTCCGGGTTCTGGGATGTGTTTGGGATTTTTAATAAAGGGAATGGTTTACCTGTCGTATTTATTTGATAAATTTTATTCGGTATTATAACTTGTAAGTGAAAGGTAACAATTTTGGAAAAGATGTTAAATAGGAGTTTATTTCAACCAATTAATGATTGGCTTGCTTACGGTGGTGTCCGGTGCCATCAAGACTTTAGTAGATTTGCGGCCGTGACAACTTGGTATCAGAGCTCTAGGTTCCCTTAGGTCTCACGAGTCATGAGCAAGTCTATTAGAGTCTTTCGGATCGGTATGGAGACGTCTGTACTTATCTTCGAGAGGCTACAAGGATGTTAGGAGTACTTTCCTTATTGATTCCTCATCATGCGATTTGATTCCTTTAAGGCTTATGCCTATGTTTCTTCCTACTCAATCTTACGTTTCACGAATCGCTTCTTATGAATCGTGGATTTGAGGGATTTAAATGGTGTTATAGATATGGTGTGAGATGTTTTCCATGTGTAGTTGGTGGGGGATGTTGTTGCCCTGCAGAAGAGTATTATGATGTTTCAGCCAGTAGTTGTGATTCTGAGAACTTAGAGGTTATGCTTAGTTTGTTAAGGTGCTTACGGTTGATTATCGCGCGGTGTTAACATGATGGTAGAATTCTTGACCATGGGTTGGGGGTGATAAATGGATTAAAGGTAGGTTTTCTCAGAGTGCGATTTGGAGTTTTCAGTATTTAGATTCCGGCGGAAGGAAGACAATTGAACTATAAATGGCCAGGTTTTGGGTTGATAAAGTAGCAAGACTTGGTGTTTTCAAGTAAGGAGGGATATTCACCTGTGATGTGACATCGTCATTACTAATCGAATGGAATGTGTTAAGTCTGTCGGTTGCATTGGGTCAGAGTGTTGTGAAGTAGTATTACAGAGGCGGTTGTCAGAGATCGTGGTGCGTGGTGGTTTAGGACTGAATAGTTATTTCTAATGAAGGCAGCTCAAGAAAGGTGATCCTCAGAGAGTTTGAAGTCGTGGTGATCTACTAGTATAAGACTGCAGAGAATGATATTGAATTGGACAACATACGATGAAGGAAGACATGTGAGAAGTGTCAGGCGGCGGCTAAATTTCTAAAAGGCCAGGCGTAAGGAAAGAAGGTCAGGTAGTGCCTAAAGGAATGAGTTTAACCAAAGTGGGAGAGTGGCAACATAGTGGTGAATTAGAGGATATTGTAGCGCATTTAGTAGATGTCCATGAGGAGCGGACAGACTAGTAAAGTTGGTGAATGAGAACAGGCTTAGGATGGGATATTGATGTTGTAGAGGGTGTGTAGTACGGCGTCGTTGGAGGGTGTCAATTGGTGATTTCCACAGGTGGGTTATCTCCTGTGAGTAGGTTAGCTGTTGTGTAGTTGGCAAGTTTCTGTGAGGGATTCTAGTGGCTATTCGGTAGGAGGCAGAATGTGTGAATGATGCTAAAGAATTTGAGTATTTAGGGAGTTCTAACAAGAGAATTTGGAAGAATTGGACGGATTGGTTCAACAAGATCATGTTAATAAAGGGGAAAGGATCTCCGCAGGGTCTAGAGTTGTGCAATGAGTAGCTTCGGGCTAAGTGGGGGAGTCCCACCACCTGCAGTTGGGTTGTAGGATTGTGTTCTCATGGGGTTGCGGATTGTCAACTTGTTGGCAAGTTATTACAGCTAAGGGAAAAGAGTAAAATGGTGATTGTGCATGGGATTTGATGAGTGTGTGCAAAAGTTGGCCCTGTCGGACTAGGGTTAGGCTTTGAAAGATTCAGAATTTATGCTTAAGGCATAGGTGAGTTGTAAGGGTAGTGACTCAGTCACGTACTTCATTGAGAGGATGTTCATGTGCTAGAAGAGCCTTGGAGTTGATTTTAAAGGCAGCAGTATGATTAAGAATTGAGCTTTTGCAGCATAATTTCAGAGAGAGGAAAATGGTTGGAGTTCTCTATGTTATTTTCAGCGTGCAGGATACTATTGGAGGAGTGAGAGAAATAAACTCCGGGTTGTAGAAATATTATCAGGAGGGTATAAGACGGTTTGCGGGATTTAGTCAACATGGTCTCGTAAGTCAAGGTCACTCGGGATGAGTGAGAGTTGAGTTTGCTATGAGTAGAAGGAAGTTACTATTATTCCTGAGGCAATTGAAGATGATTAAAAGAAGAGAGAGTGGTTAGCCATGGTTGAAATGGCGCACTTACGGCAGTGATCAGTTCCTTCGGTGTGATTGAGTTATGTCTATGGTTTGTGCAGATGTGTGTGGGGCTTGTCGGCCGTCGTAATAGATTTCATTTGGAAGCATTCAAATGCTATGGCCCGAAGGTGTAGGCGGGTCTCGAAAGGTTTATGGTGGTATAGACCACTACCTAAGGATTTGCATGTTGGGTGATTGTGAGAATTCAGTTGTGTATTATTATGGTTCTCTTGAATTTAGGTAAGTAAGAAGGTTTTTATGTGTTGAAGTGTTCACCCTAATAATGGTTCAGGAGTATGATGGAACTCTTGCACTATTTCATATTGGCATGTAAGGTACAGCGAGCAGTAGGGAGCTGGAAGTAATGATCGAGATTTTGGCTCGGTGTTAGTAGGGATGTCCTGAGCTCGGGTGAGCGAGAAAGAAAAGGGGGAATTAAATGTTAGAGTAAAAGTTGGTATGGTCTTCAGTGTCACCTGAGATCTGTGTTTGATGCAAAAGTATTTGTATCCTGGTCATGGGTTCTTGATGTGTTTTGCATTATTAGTGTGGTCGGTGTTACGGATGTGCAAGACTTGTTACCTGGTGTGGAAGGTCGTGGGAGCGTAACCACGAGAAGATTGTATAAGTGTGACATGTAGTCACCTGATTGGTTGAAGATTTAGACCAATTATAAGGAAGTGCAATATTGCTTATTTGAGGATTTGAGCAAGGAAGGTGTTCGGTTCAGTTGGTTGTGGATTGTGGGGTGTTTGTTTCGGCTGTGATGGTTGTTCTTGTGTATTATGAGAGGAAGTGGGTTATTATGGACCCAGATCAAGCTATTAGCCTAGTTTGGTGCAAGCAGAATAGACTTGAAGTGTGTGAACGGATTAAAACAAGATTATGGGCTTCATATGAGTTAGATGTGTTCATTTCAGTATAGTGCTCCTCAAAGAGGGGTGTTGGAATATTAGATGTTGTTCCGTCTTCATCCAATTCGTGTAACGTTGTGATTGTGCCATGTGAGTTGTGAAACACCTTGATAGATCCTTATGTGTTGAGTCTCCGTGTAGTGATGATGTTATGCGAGCAGGAGAGCTCTTGAGATTCAGAGTATATATATCTCACCTCAGTTGTGCTTAAGTTTTGTAGCATATGACTTTATCAGTCTCCCCAGGATGGTATTGTGCACTTAGCGTGCTTGTGACCGATGTTCGACATTTGTGGTAGTGAGCAATTTAGCTCTGTGTGTGTCTTCTTACGTCAATTTTATGTTATTTGGATCGGGTGGCACGCCTCCACGGTTATGTTATTTGGATCTGGTGGAACGCTTCCACGGGCATGTTATTTGGATCGGGTGGCACGCCTCCACGATTATGTTATTTGGATCGGGTGGCATGCCACCACGGGCATGTTATTTGGATAGGGTAGCACGCCTCAACGGTTATGCTATTTGGATCGGGTGGCACGCCGCCACGGGCATGTTATTTGGATCGGGTGGAACGCCGCCACGGTTATGTTATTTGGATCGGGTGGCATGCTTCCACGGGCATGTTATTTCGATCGGGTGGCACGCCGCCACGGTTATGTTATTTGGATCGGGTGGCACGCCTCCATGGTTATGTTATTTGGATCGGCTGGCACGCCTCTACGGGCTTGTTATTTGGATCGGGTTGCGCGCCGCAACAGTGTGATGTTGATAAAGGTTCCCTAGATCTATTTTCTTGTGTTTTGTTTTCTATTTTTTGAGAAGAGTTCATAATAAGTTGCGTGAGTTGAGTAGTCTTTTCCTGAGTCATTTCTTTATGTATCATGTTCGAGTTATGGCATATTGGCGCGTTGTGGTGTCATGTGAGACTGTTGGTCATGTTTGGGGTGATTTGTTGTCTGAGCAGTGGTTTGAAGTCATGAGTAGCTCCATTTCAGGTATTATGACTCGTGGCCATGGTCGGAGTTGAATTTTGGGAAGTTGGGTGTCAAATTGAAAGGAAAATTCTAATTTCAGAAGGCTTAAGTTGCAAGAATTGACCAAGATTGGAATTTTGAGTAAACGACCTCCGAATCGGGACATGAAGGTTCCTGCAGGTCCGTGTGATGATTTCGGACTTGGGCGTAGGTCCGGATCGAGCTTTGGATAACCCGGGAGCGTTTCAGCGTATATTGTGGAAGTCAACATTTTTTAAGGAATTTCCTAAGTATGGCTTGAAGCGCATTTCAGTGATATTGATGTCCGTTCAGGATTACGATCCTGGGAATAGCTCCGTATGGTGATTCTGGAGTTGGGAGCGTGATCGTAAGTGAATTCGGATGTCCGTAGGTTATTTCGAAGTCATTTGGCTAAAGATAGAAATTTAAAGGTTTTTGAGAAATCCGACCGGAAGTGGAAATTTTGATATCGAGGTCGAAATGCGATTCCGGAAGTTGGACCATGTCCATAATGTCGAATATGACTTGTGTGCAAAATTTGGGCTCAATCGGACATGAAATGCGATTCCGGAAGTTGGAAATTTCTAAGTTCATAAAGATTGAATTAGGGTGTGATTCTTCGTTTCGCTGTTGTTTGATGTGATTTGAGGCCTCGAGAAAGTCTGCACTATGTTTTGGAAATGGTTGGTATAGTTGGACGGGGTCCCGGGGGCCTCGGGTGAATTTCGGGTGGTTAACAGATCAATATTTGAAGTTGAGAAAAGCTGAAGTTGCTGGTCATAATACCGAAGGTAGGATCGCAGGTGTGGAAATGAGGCTGGGCAGAATGTTTTAAAAATGGGATTTTGGCCATTCCTCTCATTTTTCTCATGGCTTAGGCGATTTAGGAGAGCTTCAAGAGGGGAATTTCATCATCAATGTCAATGTAAGAAATTTCTTCATGTTTTTCAAGTTAAATACAAGTTATATGCATGTATTAGACATGGAAATTAGAAGAAAAATTGGGATTTTGGAGGAAAGACCTAGAAAATTGTATTTCGAATTTCTACCACAAATTTGAGCATGGAATTTAGAGTAAATTGTATATTTGAGTTAGTACGACCATAGGTAGGATATATTTTCGAGAAATTTCGGAATCCGGGCACGTGGGCCCGAGGGCATTTTGGTCAATTCACTGAGCGAAGTTGGGAAAGTATATAATTTGAATTTGTTACGAGTATTAGAATGAATTTTCATTGCTTTGCCCGTTATTTGGTAGTTTTGGGACGTTATGCATCCATTGGAGTCGTCGGAATGGCTTCGACGCCAGTTATGCAATTTCCGAGTGAGGTAAGTCTCTTTTCTAACTTTGTGAGGGAGAATTGTCCCCCTAGGTGAACTAATTAAGTATGTATTACAATATGCGGGGACTACGTATGCACGAGGTGACGGGAGTCCGTGCATAGCTACTATTATGCCATGTTCGGGTAGTCTAGGACCTACTAGCATGCCTTACTTGTTGTACATGTGATCCTACCAATAATATTAGACTGATAATGCTATTGAATTTGTAACTTATTTCCTACAAAGGCTAGAGTGTACCTTCTTAATCACTTAGAAAGAGAACTGACTCCTCTGTGGATAATTGTATTCGAGATAAGGTTATATTATTGAATATTATTAAACTTGGCAAATAAATTTCGAGAAAAGATTAAAATACTATTTTTTGTGATTTTTAAAGGACAAATTTGTCATTTACTTGAATATTTGTTTTCCCGATGTAGTCGGGGTGGACTGTTGATTGTGCATGATTGCATGTGACAGCTTCGCAATTTACGTTCCACGAGCGGAGTTTTATTTCCCCCACTCTCATGGGAGCGGGCCGTACGCCATGCGAGCTTGAAAGAATATTATAGTTCGGGTCGTTCGACCCTCGGCAGTGCACAAAGATGATTATCATGATGGCTCAGGCCGGTTGTCCTTATCCCATATGCGCATGTTAATTTGCTAAATATTTTTCATGGATTTTGAAGTGACAAGATATTTGGGGGAAAATAGAGAAGTAATTGTTTATTTAAGATATTTGGGGGAAAATGAGGGAGTAGTAACTGTTTATTTACTTTCAGTATTTATTTGAATTACAGTTATCTGTAATGCTTACTATTCTATCATCATCGTATGCCTATTAGTGATATCATATTGTGCTAAATTAATTTGTTGGACCTTAATGATTGTCTAATTCGACCTCTCGTCACTACCTCTCTGTGGTTAGGCGGGCGACTTACTGAGTACACGTTGTTTTCGTACTCATGCTACACTTGCTGTGCATTACTATGGAACTTAACTGTTATTGCATATTTACTTGTTCTCTTCTCAGCTGGTATGTCCTAACCTTTGCAATTTCATTCTCTATGCTTTGTTTGACTAGCTTGTTTCAATTCCTAGCATGATTTTATCCTTTATTTGACTATATGATTTCATTTGGTAATATTGTTAACGTAAAACTAAGTTATTTCAAATAGCATGAATACCCTCATAAGTTAATGTAAGGTTTATTTCATTAACCTATTCTGAACTTTATAAGGTACTATAAACATGTAATCAAATGTGTTTGTTGCCTAACTCATCTGGTTTGTCTGTCTATTTCATGTACCTGCTAAATTAGTTGTTCTGCCTAATGGTTTCTGTGATTAAATAATTATTTTCATAAGTCCAGTATAATTACTTAGCTTGATCAGATTTCAATCTGTTTGAACTATGTGCTAAGCATCAATTCTGTTTTTTTCTTGATGAAGTTTTTTCCTGCAACTCTATGTTCTGAACTTTCTTTCTTCTGAAATTGAACTGTTTTTTTTTAAAACATGCCTCTACCCCCTTTTATGTACTGATTTTAAAACCCCACTCCTAGTCATTTAGGTACTCAACCACCCCAGTGTGAACACTGCCTAGGGTCCACTTGAGACTCCTTTGAACTCTGACACACTGGGACTGGTTTTCCAGTCCTATTGAACTATCTTCTGAATGTGGTTCCAGTGTGAGCATTCCATGGGTCCCCTGAAGCCCTTGGGAACTTTGACCCACTGGAAACTTTGTTCTAATGTGCTATGAATCTCTATGTTGTGCTTCAAAGTGGCTATGGCTGGAAGGCCTGGTTCCCAGGTTTAATTGGCCCTTTGAAGGCTTCTTATAGTTTAATTATTTCCATTATGTAATTCATTTGATACTCTGGGCGGTAATAATTTCTGTAATAACTGATTAGGGGTTAATTAGTAAAAGTTGGGGGGTCTTCTTATTTTCTTTACCAAACTGGGTAGAAATCCTGCCTATAGGATTTAACTATGCTGATTGAGCTATGTGAGTACTATACAATGTTTAGAAATCCTGCCTATAAGACTTTCCTGATCATTTGTATTCTGTATTTACGCTTGCATACTAGAGAACCTGCTTATAGGACTTCCGTTAATTCTGTATTCGCATTGCATGCTAGAAATCCTGCTCATAGGATCCACCAATCCAACAAATGTGCATTAGTGACCATGCCTATAGGACCTTGTTGTTCGAGTTAATTGTCCTTCTTGGCGATCTGTTTAATTTCCGCCTATACAATTAACTAATATCATGCTTATAGGATAAACAATTAGCCTCACACCTAGAGATCATGTCTATAGGATAAAAAGGTCAATTTCAAACCTAGAAATAATGCCTATAGGGTTTAAATCAATATATATCATGCCTATAGGACCTTGTTGTTCGAGTTAATTGTCCTTCTTGGCGATCTGTTTAATTTCCGCCTATACAATTAACTAATATCATGCTTATAGGATAAACAATTAGCCTCACACCTAGAGATCATGTCTATAGGATAAAAAGGTCAATTTCAAACCTAGAAATAATGCCTATAGGGTTTAAATCAATATATATCATGCCTATAGGACCAAAATAAATTTCAAATTCAAATATCATGCCTATGAGGTTTAAATCAACTCAGCAGTTTCAAAGCATGCCTATAAGAAATAAAAATCTATCTTTATGAGTTAAATTAGTATTACACTTAGAAACCATGTTTATAGGTTTGTAATTTGTAAACTCGTAGAAATCATGCCTATAGGATTCTGTTAATCAGTTCTGAATTCAACCAATTATGGCCATCACTTAGGCAATCTGTAGGACTCATTAATGATTTTGGGCTTAAAATTATGACACATTACTTGCTTGGAATGCCCAGACTCATGCTGAATAAAATTAGTATGCAAACAAATAGGTAACAATGCTCGTCTTAATAAAACTGTCTTTATATTATGTTTGTGCTCATATACCTGCCTATAGGATCCTAAAATTAACGAAGTTTGCTGATTCAATTGCGTGCTTTTGTTGTTTATGTGTGGAGATCAATGTGACCCCTTACTTGTTTATTTGAAAGTCCTAGTTGTCTTTTATTTGTCGCCTAGATTTCTCATTTTTAAATAACATAGATTGGTCTAGAACCATCCTAAATAGAGGTCCTAACACCTCCAGGACCATAGGTAAGGGACGTGTAGTGCACACATAAGGAACAAGCTAGAAGCTATTAGAACGCTTAGGTAACAACTGAAAGATAGTAATTGGGTAGTAAGGAAATGATAGCCCGTGCGCTAATGCTATGAGTAACACCCCAACTTCGGGAAGTTACAAAGTATTTCATGGAATGATCCTATAGGATAAAAAACCTAGGACCCCCTTTAATCCAGTTTAAAGTAACTTGTATTGTCCAAATTGTTCTCTTCCCCTTTTAGACCAATTCGGTTAATTTATGTTCGGCCGGGACTCACCGTTGTGGACCTCAAGGGTGCCTAACACCTTCCCCTTAAGGGAATTTTATCCCTTACTCGATCTCTTGTGATGCAAACTGGTTTATGAGTTAATTTCTCTAGGTGCCTTAACGCGCCTTAATCCGTTAGGTGGCGACTCTTCCAATCCCTTACCCAATCCCAAAAACAAGGAGTTGTCCCATAAATGTCGAAACCCGATTTCGCGAGAAAAAGGGGGGCGCGACAGGGGATCTATCCTTACACCTAACCGAATACTCAACAGAGTACCCCACAGGAAAACTCAATCTATTCCACATGAAAATGGAAAGGAAGAAAACACAACTTGAAATATTTCAAAGTGTGGGGTTGTTTAGTAAAGGTACAAGTTCCTTTACCTAAAAGGGTTAAAATCGGACCAAAAACAGTAGATTGTGTTTTCATTGGATATGCTACAAACAGTAAAGCATGTCGGTTTTTGGTTCATAAATTCGATAATCCCGATATTCATACGGTAATGGAATCAGATAATGTTGAATTATTTGAAACCATCTATCCGTATAAAAATGAATGCGAGTCGTTAAGTGAAATACCTAAACGACCTCGAGAAGAACCAAAGGAAAATACTCCAAGTATAGAAGATCCAAGGCGTAAAAAACGTCAAAGAACATCTACTTCCTTTGGACTAGATTTTGTGACATTCTTGCTTGAAACTAAGTCTCATACTTTTAAAGCAACTATGTCGTCTTCTGATTCAGCGTTTTGGAAAGAGGCACTCAATAGTCAGATTTAATCAATTTTGGATAACCATACATAGGAATTGGTTGATCTTCCTCCGGGTAATAAGACTTTAGGTTCGAAATGGATCTTTAAACGAAAAATTAAAGCTGATGGCACTATTGAAAAATATAAGGCAAGACTTTTTGTAAAAGATTATAGACAAAAGGAAGGCCTTGATTACTTTGACACTTACTCGCCAGTAACAAGAATATCATCTATTAGGTTCTTAGTGGCACTAGCGGCCGTGTATGGTCTTGAAATCCATCAAATGGATGTTAAAACAATTTTCTTAAATGGAGAATTGGAGGAAGAGATTTACATGGAACAACCTGAAGGTTTGGTGGTTCCTGGTAAAGAAAAGAAAGTGTGCAAACTTGTTAAGTCGCTTTATGGACTTAAACAAGCACCCAAACAATGGCATGCAAAATTTGACCAAACAATGTTGGCAAGTGGATTTAAAATCAACGAGTGTGACAAATGTGTTTACATTAAAAACACTCCAAGTAATGGAGTCATTGTTTGTTTATATGTTGATGAGATGTTGATAATGAGCAAAAGTATGGCAGATATAAAAGACTTAGGAGTTGCTGATGTGATCTTAGGAATCAGAATTCACAAGACTCCACAAGGTCTAGCATTATCACTGTCTCACTACATCGAAAAGGTACTTGACAAGTTCAAGTATTTGGATTTAAAAATTGCCAAGACTCCAATTGATGTAAGTTATGCACTTCAAAAGAATGAAGGTGAAAGTGACTCACAACTGGACTATGCAAGAGTATTGAGAAGTTTGATGTATATCATGAATTGTACGCGACCAGATATAACATGTGCTATTAGCAAACTGATTCGATTTACAAGTAATCCCAATCAAATACATTGGATAGAAATGAAACGAGTTTTGGGATATCTGAATCATACCAAAAATTATGCTTTGCATTATCACAAATATCCCTCCGTGATCGAGGGATATAGTGATGCAAATTGGATCACCGGATCATCTGAATTTAAATCCACGAGTGGATATATTTTCACAATTGGAGGTGGAGCAGTTTCTTGGAAATCATCCAAATAAACGTGCATCGCCCGTTCTACAATGGATCTGAATTCATAGCTTTAGATAAGCCGGTGAATAAGTTGAATGGCTCCGGAATTTCTTGGAAGATATTCCATTTTGGCCCAAACCTTTGGCACCATTTGTATATATTGTGATAGTCAAGCGACAATAGGCAGAGCTGGGAGCGTTATGTATAACGGAAAATATCGCTATATACGACGGAGACACAGTACCGTTAGACAACTACTCTCTAGTGGTGTTATCACAATTGGCTACATAAAGTCAAGAGATAACGTGTCGGATCCACTTACAAAAGGCCTATCTAGAGAGGCAGTTGAAAAATCATCAAAGGGAATGAGGTTAAGGCCTAGGACAAGTCATCATGGCTCTACCTAGCAGACTGGAGATTCCAAGAGCTAGGTTCAAAGAGATAAAAACAAAGTTATGAATGACGGTTCAACATTGTCGTATAA
Organism: Nicotiana knightiana; assembly: GCA_005239525.1. Classification (NCBI taxonomy): domain Eukaryota; kingdom Viridiplantae; phylum Streptophyta; class Magnoliopsida; order Solanales; family Solanaceae; genus Nicotiana; species Nicotiana knightiana. The sequence goes on from MDKJ01065789.1 coordinate 12,696, forward strand.
CTCAACACATTCTCGTGATGAAGATAATGTTCAAAAAATTGAGGTAAAGAATTAAGGCTTTTTGATGGGTCAATAAAGCTTAAAGTTTTTTAATGATTTGCTAAGTCCGGCAGGATATGACTAGATAGTGTGTCTTTAGGATTACACGTTTAGGAATCACCTATGTGAGTGTGAGTGTAAGTCGCTTCAAGGGGAATGAAAGTAAAGGCCTATTCTCTAAGCACTCATGAAATCAGGCCGTGTTCATGGCTGAAACGAACACAATTGTGAGAATCATAGATGGTTAAGGATTGATTGTGTGACTTACGTTGTCTAGGTATAAAACAAATCTCGACGGTTCAAAGATATCAAATATGCCGGTTGACCGAGTATATCCGATATAAGTTCACTACTAAAAGTTCAAAGGGAAACCTACTTATCCAAATGCAATTAATTCTTGCATGTAAAACACACACGCGTCCGTGCATGCCTTTATTTTATAGTTATTCCCCATTCACGAGGGGGATTGTTTGGCTTTAAGCTTAGTGTAGCTTAATTTTAAGCTTGGTGTAGCTTAAAGAGGGTGAATAGAAAATGGAGGGAAAATGAAATATTTGAGTTTCCCTCCTTGGCAAAGGGACATTGTCCCATATTGGAGGAAGAAAAGACTTTTTATGGGTATATATACAATTTCTCTTGTTCTAGCTCTTAAAGAGTTAAGAAGAAGGAAAACCTCACGCCATCATCGTCGCTCTCTCGCTCGGCTCGACTTCGGCTTCGGATTTGGTCAACGATTGATTGATTAATATTTTTGGAAAAAGTTTTTTTCAATTATTAAATTAATTAATTAATGAAAATTCCATCTGGAATAACCCATGACCCGTGACCCGATCCGGTCCGGTCCATTTTCTTTCCCGAAATATTTTAAATTCGTTTGTTATTTCCTACAATTTTCCCACCTGTTGCAACATCTATGGTTGTTCTGAAAGGGTGCAAACCTTTTCAGAAACAGTGTCAAATAGGTTGTAAATATGTCTTGAATCCCAGAATTTTTACTTACTAAATGTTCCAAATTATCTTCTTCTTCTTCGGCACAATATGTTCCAGTGTGTTTTACGACCATTGACTGGTTCGCCGTTCACCAGATTTTTTGGTACCAATAAGCTGGTGAGTTAAATCGTTCTATTCTAGGAGGATAATATTCCAACACCTCGGGTACTTGAGGGGAATAATTTCCTTAAGGACACAGTGTGCATTTAGTGGGCTCGATTTATTCCTATACTTTTTTTCAGAATTTATTTCGTTAAATTGGTTCTACTAACTTTGTGTTTATGGTTTATTTCAGAAAGCTCAATGTTTTATTGTTTTTATAGCAATACAGATTGAATAAATATCCTATACTTTTTGAAATGAACTCTATATGATCTTTCTTGATATAATTAATGAGCCTGAACTGTTTGTTTCTTCAATTAATTCTAATTGCAAGTTAATAGTTGAACAACCAAGAGGAGACACTGATTTTTTCTCGTGATTTGTCTTATAATGAAAGACAGTGATTGGGTTTTGGTGAGTTTGATTCTTTCCAAATTTAATTTTGTCGTTCATTTTCTTTCCCTTTTATTCACTTGTGTTTCTCTCTCTCTCTCTCTCTCTCTCTCTCTCTCTCTCACACACACACACACATACATATGTATATATATATATATATATATATATATGTATATATTTTATTTGACCTAGCAAGTGTTACTATTTTACCACAACAACAGCATACCAAATATATCCCACATCGTGGGGTATGGGGAAGGTAGTGTGTACGCATACCTTACCCCTACCTTGTGATGATAGAGAGGTTGTTTCCAATAGACCCTCCGCTCAGGAAAGTATAAGCACCTTATTAATGAACATATAAACAAGAAGGAACAGTACCAAAAATCCATATAAAAGCAGGATAAAACAATAATATAGTAAGGTGGTCAACAATGAAAGAAAATAACAGAAACCTACTACCAACAGAAAGCGAGACTGCATGCAAATATTATTGTTATGAATATTCTAGACTACCTACTCTACTATCCTAATCCTCGACCTCCATACCTTCCTATCAAGGGTCATGTCCTTGGTCAGCTGAAGTTGCACCATGTCTTGCCTAATCACCTATGCCCACCTCATATTTAGCATGCCTCTACCTCTCCGTATGCCCTTCAGTGTCAACCTCTCACACCTCCTCACCAGGTGTATGTGCTCCTCCTCTTCACATGACCAAACCACCTAGGCCGCGCTTCCCACATCTTGTCCTCAATAGGAGTCACACCCACCTTGTCGCGAATAACCTCATTTTTATCCTATCTAACTAGATGTGCCCGCGTATCCATCAACATCCTCATGTATGCTACCTTCATCTTCTGGACATGAGCGATCTTGACTAAAGAGGGATGCAACACGAGGACTTCCCAAGGAGTCACCCATCCTAGTACTACTCTCGCCCAAACAAGCATAACTAAGATATATATACTAGCTCAGATCTTCAATTATTCTTTGGATTCCCCTTTTATTAGTTCAGAAATTAGATCATAGGTAGTTAACTTTGGAAGACTACTAACAGGATCATCATATGCTTGTTTATTTGTGACCAAATGGATTTGAAATTATTTTTTTCTTCCTTTTATCTCTCAATTTTGATTGGAGCATAACATCTATTAATATGTATGAATCTGTCTCATCTAAATACAACAATTTGTTGCAATGGGTAAAAAATTAGTCATCTGGTTCATCTTGGTTGAGAAAACATTTATAGTAGCAAGGGCAAACTTATAGGAGAGATTATGGGGCACATGAACATATGGTCTTTCCGAAAAATTAGATATTTTATGTATATATTTTCTAAAATTAGTATAATATTAGTTGTTGGCATCCATGCTCCAAAAAGACTAAATGGTGCACTTAGTTGAGTGTTGATTTATTTATCAAGAAGAATAGGGAACAATTTGAATTTAATACAGTCAGACATCTCTATAAAAGTATCGCTTATGTATAAGTTCGATACTCGGGACCCCGGTATCGGGACCTCTATGACATTCCAAGCCCGATCTCGAAAGGCTCGAAGTGGAATCTGAAGTTAGACCTCGAAGTACATACCTCGAGAGAGTATATCAAAGGCTCACCGCGACCTACCTCGAGGCAGTATAGAATCGATGATCTTTATGGAAAGGAGGGAATTTACCAAGAACACGTGGTTAGAGCTTATAAGGTATGCAAATATAGTACAAGTCCGTACAAGGCCATTATACAACTGTACCAATAGTGTTTCTCTATCATAATTAGACATGTATTATGTTGGGATTCATCCCTCCTATATAAAGGGGCCCAAATCATTCTTGTACTCCACAACATTCACTGCAATAGAAAATTTTCTGTTGTTTTCGTGCTAAACACTGTCTCCCATCTTTATTGCTCCTTGTTCTTCATTTATTGTGTTTCATTTATTGCTATTATTCAACCTCGAGGCCCCCGATTCCAGTGAGCTCTAGGCCCCAGTCTTGTGACAACTTTGGTTTGCTTATATCATTTTCCTTGTTTACATTCATTACTTATTGATTATTAACTTGTGTTAGAACAAATCACATATTTTTACAACCACAAATCAAATATAATCGTTAATACCATTTTCAAGGTAAACAGTTTGGCACCCACTGTGGGGCTAAAGATAATAGTGATTATTTTAGTGCTAGTTTTTTAATAACACACTTTATTCTTCACACTTCTTCTTCTCCAAGATTTTTTGATTTCAGGCTAAAACATGTCAAACTCAGCTAACACACCAGTGCATAGAAACAATGGCCCAGGTTTCCACGGGGAAAATAATGCAGCAGCTTCAGCAGCCGGTGTGCCACCGCTCAACCTCGGAGTAGCACCTATTCCCAACCCAGTTGATGTTGTCTCGCATATTTCTATAAGAACAGATTTGGGTCCGGATGTCGGGGGAAGAGTGCAAGGAGAAGTCCAACTTGACGCACAAACAACACATGCTCAAGATGAAGTCAGCCTAAAAATTATTTTCGAGATGTTGCAACCACAACAAGTTGCTATTGCTCAGCTACAGAGTCAGCAAAAGACTCCGAGTATAGCAGGACCGGAAACAGCTCCCCGAGTTGAGTCAACACCAGTAAGATCGAGTAACAATAGGTCAGGAACATACCCCACTATTATGAAAATACTGAGGACTTTACTAAAAGGGTTGAGTCAGGAGAAAAGAAGATAGAGGCCAACGACAAAAAAGTAGAAACCTATAACTCGAGGGTCGATCAGATCCCGGGCGCACCTCTGATTTTGAAGGAGGTAGATTCGACGAAGTTCGTGCAGAAACCATTTCAAGCAAGCGCGGATCCGAATCCCACTCTGAAGAAGTTCAGAAAGCCCGATATCCCAAAGTACAACGGAACCACAAATCCCAATGAGCACATTACCACGTATATTTGTGGTATAAAAAGAAATGACATGAAAGACGATGAGATTGAATCCGTTTTGTTGAAGAAATTTGGAGAAACTTTGTCGGAGGGGGCCATGATGTGGTATCATAACCTACCTCCGAACTCAATAGACTCGTTTGCCATGTTGGCAGACTCTTTTGTGAAGGCGCATGCTTGCGCCATTAAGATCGCCACAAGAAAGTTTGATGTCTTCAAGATTAAACAAAGAGAGAATGAGATGCTAAGGGAGTTCGTATCTCGCTTTCAGATGGAGCGAATGGAATTACCACCAGTCTCCGATGACTGGGCAGTGCAAGACTTCACTCATGGCTTAAATGACCAAAGCTCGATAGTTTCAAAGCAGCTGAAGCAAAATTTGATCGAGTATCCCACCGTAACTTGGGTTGACACCCACAACATGTATCAATCCAAAATCAGAGTCGAGGACGACCAACTGGGAGCCCCCTCGGGTTCAGTGTGTCCAAGCAGGCTATTTGCTAAGGAATCAAGAAATCTAGAAAAAGAGCCGAGCCGAGCAAAGAGAGATATCAACCATATGTCAGAGATCGAAGAGACACTTCGAGACGAGATATACCTCCAAATGATCGAGGGATGGATCGAGGCCGGAACACCCGGTACTTATGAGCAAGACCGGGTTTGACAGGCATTCGAGACCAATGGAAGCACCCTGATTGTCAGAATATAACTTCAACATTGATGCCTCGAACATTAAATCATCCATAGGCAAGATCAGAGATATTACGTGGCCAAAGCTTGTGCAGTCAGATCCTTCCCAGAGGAACCCCAAATTAATGTGCAAATAACATGGTACTCACGGTCATACGATCGAGGATTGTAGACCCGACTGATCAGCCAATGTCACCTACGAGAATTCCTCAACGATCGAGCAAAGTATCAATTTCGAGAAAGAGAGGCGAACTGGAAAAACAAATAGGAGGAACCGCAACATATCATCATTGGAGGCGTCGACATTCCGTAGAGACCCATGTTCAACATGAACAAAAGTATCCATCACAAAAGAAAAGTGAACCCGGAGTTATGTACCTGATGACGCTCTTACATTCAGTGAAGAAGACGTTGAGGCGTTGTCTCAGCATCATAATGATGCACTAGTAATTTCCTTTCTTTTGAATAAAATTCAAATTAAACGTGTGCTCGTGGATCCAGGTAGCTCGGCCAATATAATCAGGTCGAGGGTAGCGGAGCAGCTCGGACTGCTCGACCAGATCGTACCCGCCTCTCGAGTCCTCAATGGATTCAACATGGCAAGTGAGACAACGAGGCAGAAAATCATTCTCCCAGACAACATGGCCGGTACAATTCAGGATACCAAGTTTCATATCATCAAAAGTGACATGAGATACAATGCCTTAGTTGGGAGGCCGTGGATACATAGCATGAGGGCACTGCCATCAACTCTTAATCAAATGATGAAGTTCCCAACAAAGGATGGTGTAAAAATGGTGTATGCAGAGCAGCATGCAACAAAGGAGATGTTCGCGGTACACGACATGACACCAACATCGACACCTTCCACTTTGGAGAAGTCAAAAGAAAAAGCAGATCCCCGAGGGACAGGCGGTCTGTGAGCAGTTGATCGAGGATGATGAAGAAGACTTCATCACTCCTCGAGCCTTTGTTGCCCCCAAAGAGTTGGATGCAACGAAGTCGACGGTCGAAGATCTTGAACAGGACATTTTTATCGAGCATCTTCCAGATCGAAAGGTATACCTGGGAATGGGATTAACCCCCGAACTTAGGAGAAAACTCGTTCAATTTCTTACTAATAACAATGATTACTTCGCTTGGTCCCATTTAGACATGATAGGGATCCCGCCGGAAGTAACCACCCATCGATTAAGTGTCGACCCCAGGTTCAAACCGGTGAAGAAAAAAATGAGGCCTCAGTCAGAGGTAAAACATGCATTCATCAAAGACGAGGTAACAAAACTTCTCAAAATAGGATCCATTAGGGAGGTAAAATATCCCGAATGGTTAGCTAATGTAGTAGTAGTCCCTAAAAAGGGAAATAACTTAAGAATGTGTGTAGATTACAAAGACCTGAATAAAGCATGCCCTAAGGACTCATTCCCATTACCCAACATCAATCTCTTGATCGACGCCACGACCAGCCACGAGATCCTTACATTTCTCACCGCCTACTCCGGGTACATTCAAATCCAAATAAACCGGGAGGACCAGGAAAAGAATTTGTTCATCACAAATGATGGTACATATTGTTATAATGTAATTCTCTTCAGGATGAAAAATGCGGGAGCCACATATCAACTCCTAGTTAATAAAATATTTGAACATCAAATAGGCAATTCTATGGAAGTTTACATTGATGCCATGCAAGTTAAGTCCCTACGCGTAGAGGACCATTTGAATCATTTCCAGGAAACATTCGATATCCTTAGAAGATACAGCATGAAGCTAAACCCCGAGAAGTGCGATTTCGAAGTCGGATCGGGAAAACTTTTGGATTTCATGGTGTCAAACAGGGGAATCGAGATCAATCCCGATAAAATCAAGGACATCGAGGAAATCACCGTGGTAAACAACATGAAAGTTGTACAACGGCTGATTGGGCGGATAGAAACCTCAGGCCGATTCATTTTGAGGTCATCAGATCGGAGTCACCAATTCTTCTCCCTACACAAGAAGAAAAACAACTTCGAGTGGACCCCAGAATGCCAACAGGCCTTAGAAGAATTAAAGTGGTATCTCTCGAGCCCACCTCTGGTCCATACCCCGAAAGAGGATGAAACGATGTACTTGTATATGGCCGTGTCTGAGGTAGCGGTAAGTGGTGTGTTGGTTCGAGAAGAACAAGGTATGCAATTTCCTGTCTATTACGTAAGTCGGACCCTCGGAGAATCTGAAACTAGGTATCCGCACTTAGAAAAATTAGCTCTTGCATTAATAAGTGCATCTCGGAAATTGAGACCTTATTTTTAATGGCATCGTATATGTGTTTTAACAACATACCCTCTTCGAAACATCTTGCATAAGCCCGAATTATCGAGCCAATTGGCCAAATGGGCCATCGAACTCGGGGGGTACGATATCGAGTACCAACCCCGAACGACTATCAAGTCCCAAATTTTGGTAGACTTCGTGGCTAACTTTACACCTGTTCTCGTGCCCGAGGTAGAGAATGAACTCTTGCTAAAAACGAGCACATCATCAGGGGTATGGAACCTCTTCACTGATAGTGCCTCAAACGCGAGAGGGTCCGGACTCAGCAGTGTTCTAAAACCGCATACGGGCTGCATAATTAGACAATCCATAAAAACTTTGAAATTGAATAATAACGAGTCCGAGTATAAGGCTATGATTGCAGGTCTCGAGCTGGCCAAAGACCTAGGAGCAGAAGTAATCGAAGCAAAATGTGACTCCCTTCTGGTAGTGAACCAAGTAAATGGGAGCTTTGAGGCTCGGGAGGACAGGATGCAAAGATACTTAGACATGCTTCAAAAGGCATTGCATCGCTTTAAAGAATGGAATCTAGTCCACGTACCTCGAGAACAGAACAACGAGGCCGATGCGCTTGCAAACCTGGGATCGTCCGTCGAAGAATATGACATACTCCAGGGGCTGTTGTGCAACTATCCAAATCGGTGATTGAAGAAGGACATGCCGAGATCAACTCAACAAGTCTAACATGGGAGTGGAGGAACAAGTACATCGACTATTTGATAAATGGGAAGCTTCCCATGGACCCAATGATTCACCAACCCAGTGAACAACTACACTCAGTATTATCCCCGTGGTCGTTCATCAAATGGGGGATGGACATCGTCGGCCCCCTGCCAATGGCACCAAGTAAAGACAAATTTATTTTATTTATGACGGACTACTTCTTGCAATGGGTGGAAGCACAGGCCTTCGGGAAAATAAGAGAAAAATAAGTCATCGACTTCATTTGGGACCACATCATATGCCAATTCGGGATCCCCTCCGAGATTACATGTGATAATGGGAATCAGTTCATTGGCAGCAAGGTGATGAAATTCCTCGAAGATCATAAAATCAAAAGAATCCTATCGACGCCTTACCACTTGAGTGCAAATGGTCAAGCCGAGTCCACGAACAATACCATCATTCAAAACTTGAATACGAAGCTAGAAAATTCGAAGGAAAAATGGAGAGAAGTTTTTCCCGAAGTACTATGGGCATATCGAACAACTTCAAAGTCAAGCACAGGAGAGACCCCGTTCTCTTTGGTATACGGGTTCGAGGCTTTGATACCGCCCGAGGTCGGGAACCGAGCGCCATATTTAAACATACTACCTAACACTTGAACAACGAGGCCATGACTACTGCCCTTGAGCTATTACATTAAAATCGAGACGCCGCACTGGTCCTAATGGCCGCCCAAAAACAAAGGATCGAAAGGTACTATAACAGGAGAACAAACCTCTGATACTTCGGAGTTGGGAACTTAGTCTTAAGGAAATTCACTCTCAACACTCGAAACCTAAATGAAGGAAATCTAGGCCCTAGCTGGGAAGGACCGTACCGCATCCTCGGAGTAGTAGGCAGAGGGTCGTACAAACTTGGCACCATGGAAGGTGAGAAACTACCAATCAATTGGAACATAACAATGCTCAAACGCTATTATTGCTAAGGTATAACCTTCTCCCTTTTAATTTATGCTTCATACTAACTTATTGCAGGTGTTCGATTGAGAAGAGTCGAAGCAGCCTTCAGCTCGAAGACTTTGGGTTTTAAAGCATGCGTTGCACTATTTTTCCCGTTGATCGGGTTTTATCCCAAACGGGTTTTACCGTTGATGTTTTTAACGAGGCAACACCAATATTCTACCTAAGTAAAACTCAACAAGTGTTCAAGGCTTCTTTTCAATCAACCTCGAATACTGGGGAGCATCACCCTCGGAGGTAAATCTTTCAAAGAAATCAAAATATGCCTAAGAGGGCCTCAATAGGATAATGTTGTATTGGGCCAAATGTTCAGATGAATCATGTCCATGTAGAACAATCGAGCCCCTGAGGGAAAAAACATGTACACATGTATCAAGTAATCAAAGAAGTATGTTTATTTATCAAAACACTTTGTGCCTCAAAGAAATCTACTATTTCCTCATCCAGCGGCTCAAGGGAAAACACACTCGAACACTCGGGGACTGTCATCAATAGTCAGCTTATCGACTCATCAAAACTCGAACTCGTAAGACCTCAATGAGGCAACATCAAGTTTATAAAACCTCAAGGAGGAAACATCGAATTTGTAAGACCTCAATGAGGAAACATCGAATCTATAAGACCCCAACGTGGCATACTCAACTTTATAAGACCTTAAAAGGGCATAACCCTGATACTAAGACCAATGATATATATTCGAACTTGTAAGACCCCTAAAAAGAAATGCCCTCGATATAGAGGTCGAGGTCGAGGTCATCTCACCCGGGGACTAAAGGCTGCAGCGGAACATAAAGACTAAGGTCATACTAAAAGGCTACGGCCGAATTACCGCAGCTCAGAGACGTCCGACTTCCGCCATAAAATCTAAAGGCCTCCAAACACTTTGTAAAAACCGTTTAATCAGGCTATCCTCAGCATAAGCAACAACTCCGAAAAGTGTAAAGGCTTCGAAAAATCAGCCTTTGAGAAAATCTCACGAGGTACTCAATTATTGTCGCATATCGACTTATAATCGAGGTTCCTATTCGAGCCGTCGAAGATTCGGACGAACACAAAATATTCCAAGGCATAACTAAACGTTAAAAGTCTTTAGCCATAATGGGGATAATTATAGCCATATTAGAGGTCGATTCGACCCAATCTAAAAAGAGCTTAAGGGCCCATATGTAAGAGCCTAAGGTCCAACCTAAAGAGCCTAAGGGACAACCTAGAGAGCCTAAGGGCCTATCTAAAGAGACTAAGGTCCAAATTGACAAAAAGCCTAAGGGCCAAATTAAAAGCCGAAGGGCCAATGTTTTAAAATCGAAGTATCGATATCTAAAGAACGTAAAGGTCAGTGCACACTGTGTTCGAGGTCTTATCCAAGCTCGGGCTCAAAGGCCCCAAATTTTAAGCTTAGCTCAAAGATTAGACCTCAAGGGGCCGCCTGTTATCGATTATTCATCAAGCACGAAAACCTAAGGGTATTTTATATTATAATTCCAGCACATCGGGTTGGTTATCGACAAGCATCAAAATTTATTCCAAAAAGCAAAGAAAAGACACGAAGTGAAGAAATAGTGAAGGTTCTTTTATATATAATAAGGGTTTATAAAACATATTTACAAAGCTCACGCTTGGATCCCTTACACAAAAAAGAAACAAATAGAAGACAAATCTACCGACGGGGTCACTTGACCGGATGGAGTCCCTTAAGGAGTAGTGCCTTTGACGGTTTGACCCTCGGCCCCCTGGTCATCAGCGGCTTCTTCCCCCTCGGGGACTTCTTCTTAATCTTCCTCGATGCTCTCCGAGCCACTAGCTGAAGCCTCATCAGAAGTAAGCAATACCATCAATTCTTCCTCTAAAGCCTTCACTCTTTCGATCTCAGCAGAAATATCAAAGCCTCCTGCATGTGCTTCCTCGAGAGCCTATCTTCGAGATCAAATCGAGCATGGTCGAGGGCTCAAGTCAACTCGAGCTCGGTCTCTTCGGATATCTTCCTGGCTTGAGCATTTGCAGCAGCATCATCTTCCCGATGCGAGGAAATGGTGTGTTGGCTTTGGACTTGGCTGTGGATAGCGCGGCGGCCGATTCAGCATGGAGATCCTTATAATTACTGCTTTCTACCTTTTTATCTTGAAGTTGATGCTCAGCCGAGGTCAGCTTCTCTCGGAGGCTACTTCATCTATCCGCCGCTTGAGCCCGAGGATCTCAGTATCCCTGACTCTAAGCCCCTCCCGCATCAGGTCATTTTTCTGCTTAAGCTGCAAGAATCAAGCTAAGGCATTAAATGCTAAAGTTGAACAATCACAAAAATAAACATATGAAAAGTATATTACCTGCTCATCGAGATTGACATGTTCTCGAGATATCGTCTCCAAGTGCGCTCGAAGGTCGTGTAGTTCCTCCTCCTTTTTGGCAAAAAGAGCTCTGAACTCATCCGCCTCCGATGAGAACCTCCTACACTCTTCCTCGTAATGGGCCAGCTCAGCTTGTGACTTAGAAAGGGCCTGATTTTAAAGCATTATGGCTTAAAAACACAAAGGAAAGAAATCAGAAAAACAAGAACCAAAACTCAAAGCACGGTTGTGGAGTCAAAACACTACCTGTTTACAGAGCTTCTCGGCTTCTTCACAAATGAACGAGGCGTTAAGTTCAGGGCCTTCCTCAATCCTAGCAAAATATCCCTCGAACACGTCATTCTCTCTGCGGGAAGCCCCCGCATGGGGAGTTTCTGTATTTTGGGCATCTCGTATCAGCCCTGGAGAGAATGACGGGCCCGGTGGTGCTTTAGAGCTAAGCTCCCCGAGTTCATCTACCGGGTGCCCCTCTGCTCTGGGCATGTTTTGGACGCTAGCTGGCTCAGGGTCTTCGTTTGACCCACCCTCGAGAATTTCTTTAGCTCGAGGTGGGGAAGCATCAACAACTTTTTGCTCAAAATCCTTCGGCTCAGCAAGCTTCGAAGCAGTCCCGCTTCCTCTTCCCCTAAGTACTAGTGGGTAGTCATCTTTCTCCTCGCCTAGTCTTCTTTGGAATCGGGGACTCAGTCGATGATTTCTTCATTCTCTTTTTCTCCGTAACGGGTTTTGGGGTATCTGCTGTCCCAGGCAGGGGTTCCCTCATAAAAACGGCCTCTCCTAGTCCTGCATAAGCGCCAAAGGATAAGCACAAAGGGTGAGAGTACTATCGAGAGGTATTCTCTCAAAAGAGTTCAAGTATGACATAAATGAAACTCACCGTGGTTTTTAGCCTCCCATCGGGTCTTGTCCAGGTCCCCCACACGCTTTTGATATATGGGCAGGTCGAGTCGAGTAGTCAGACCCAGCCCGAGAGGTCCCTGACCACGCCAAGATACCACTTGACAGTATCATCGGAGGGATTTAATTCAAAAGGAAGAAAAAATATTTAATTGACGAAATATGTTCACTTACGATTATTACTCCATTCCTCGGGGAATGGAATCCTTTCAGAAGGGATCAGGTCCGAGGTCCTAACTCGAATAAAGCAGCCCATCCACCCCCTGTCCTTATCCTCGTTGATGCTGGCAAAGAGGACCTTCGAAGCCCGACGTTGTAGCTTAATCAGGCTGCCTCGTTAAATTCGGGGGCTATACATTCTGATCAGATGGTCGAGGGTAAAGGCATCCCCTTGACCATATTCGAAAAATACCAAATCAGGTAAACGATGCGCCAGAATGATAGATAGATTTGGCCGAGTGCCACCCGGTATTGTTTGCAGAAATCAAGGATCATAGGTTTTATCGATGGCGAAGATAGTTCTACCGGACCTAGGGTAAAAGGATATGTGTACACACTAAGGAAACCGGCTTTATGTGTTGTTATGTCTTCCTCACGAGACGGAATCTCCACTTATACCGCCTCCCCCCAGCGACAGTCAGCTTTCACTTTCTCAGTTTCAGTTATCAGGCTAATGTATCGAGACATGGGTTCACATCACCCCGGTTTCGAAGAAGGTTTGTCGACTTTGAAATCGGAGGATGTTTCACAAGGTCTGGGGAATCACTCCTCAATACGAGGAGGCACTACCGCTTTTCTCTTAGACGAGCATGACGACCGAAGGGGCTTTCTCATCTTGGGGAACGGTTTTAGAGGTCCTTGCCATTTTTGTTGTTGACTGAGAGATGAAAATAAGAAGCAAGCGAGAAAAAGAGTTGTTAAAGATCTGAAGATGTTGTGAAAAGTAAAAGTTTAAGGAGCGAAGGATGGGGGATTTATAGGGGAAAGTTATGCGTGTTGGAGAAGTGAGAGGATGGCCAACCGCCGGTTTCAATTGATTACTCTTCAAGAATCGTGCATGCGTGACTTTTGCACGTCTTTTCTGTCACATCAAACACTGACCTCACGTGGCTGACTTCATCACGCAAGGCATCTAAGAATCAAGAAATTCAAATCGTTTCTTATCATTTCATACTAAGAAACGCGGGGACTATATGTATACGGTTGATACCTGGGACCCCGGTATCGGGACCTCTATGACATTCCAAGCCTGATCTCGAAAGGCTCGAAGTGGAATCTGAAGTTCAACCTCGGAGTCATAATTAGACATGTACTATGTTGGGATTCATCTCTCCTATATAAAGGGGACCCCAATCATTCATGTAAGACACAACATTCATTCATATAGAACATTCTTGCGTTTTTTGTGCTCAACACTGTCTCCCAACTTTATTGCTCCTTGTTCTTCATTTATTGTCTTTCATTTATTGCTATTATTCGACCTCGAGGCCCTCGATTCCAGTGAGCTCAAGGCCCCAGCCGTGTGACAACCTTGGTTTGCTTATCTCATTTTCCTTGCTTATATTCATTACTTCTTGATTATTAACTAGTATTTGAATAAATCATATATTTTTAGAACCACAAATCAAATATAATTGTTAATACCATTTTCAAGATAAACAACTTATAACATCATTTACTATAAAAGACAGGTTTTTATGGAACCAATTTTTATGCTAAGTTATAATACGTGTTCTCACATTTCGTTCTAACAAAAAAAAAAAGTAGGAACAAATAAGTCTGTTATACGTAGGTTTGACGTTATTGGATTGTTCCAAATTTTGTTTGAGTAAATGCTCAGAGTTTAATATAGGCAAAACAAAACCATGATTGGAAAAAATAATTCTTTCCTTTTATTGGTCCATAATCTATACAAGGAGTAATAGAATTATTGTCCTATTGTTGATTTTACTTTTTGTATAATTCCACAGTATACGTGCTCATTTAGTTTTTTTTTTTTTATATAGATGGATGCCTTTGGTGTGGGAGCTTACTTTGTTATCAAATGTGGTTGTATGGGTTAAAAATGGTTAGTGACGGTTGGGAGAATGACGAAGTGACACGTGGAACTAAAGACAGGTGGGGCGTGAGTCACCAAACAGTTGACACCGCATATATGCGTGTGACCGGTGCTGAATAAATCCCGAAGATAGAGTAGCCGATAATAAAGATTCAAAATATTAACATCAGATAACATTCTTAAAATACAAGAACTCACAAGAAAAGGACAAAATTGAAATAGTACATGTTAGGATGAAGCATTCTTATTCTTAAACCCAATAAACTAAAAGAAAATTTTGGCTGTTTTTTTTTTTTTTTTTTTTTTTTTTTTTTAAGGAGGAGACGGTATACGATTGCTG
>ML429526.1:0-34600 GCA_005239525.1 Nicotiana knightiana
GTGAGCTAAAGCATACTCACGTGCGCGATTCCACTTCTCAGGGAAGGGAATATTTTCTTCACCTACTAAACCAATAGTGGGTACAACAGCATACCAGAGGTACCAACCCCTATCCTTATCATCTCCAGGTGTTACCAGCACTCTTTTGCTTCTAGCAGTCATAGTAAAAACCCCTTCACGAAATAAGGTAGGAGAGTAGAGGTGAATAACATGGTTGAAGGTAAAAGGAACCGAGGCTAAAGAAGTCAAACTCCTAAGACATGCGACAACTTTCCACACAAGCGGGCCAACTTGTCCTAAGCAGATATTGAAAAAATGGCAAAATTCAATTATAACTGGGTCAATGGGGGGTCTAAACCCTAAAGTGAAAGGATACGTATAAACAAAATAATATCCCGTCTTTTAAGACGTTATTCTTTGGTTACCATTCGGAATATAGACAGGAAAGTCAGACCTCCAAAAGCATTCCCTACGAACAAGGGAAATCTGACCCTCAGTTATAAGGGTTGGATATCTTTCGACACTATCNAACTCCAGGCTCACGAAGGCGTTCGCCTTTACCTCTAGACAAAGACCGAGAAACCCTAAATCTCGGAGAAACTGGAGATCTAGTGGAAGGAGGAGGAACTATCTGAGAAGAAGAGGAGCCCCTCGAAGGAGTGGATCCTAGACTTCTAAGTCTACCACCCCTCCGACTCCTAGTCGGAATAGAAGATGGCGTTAAACTTTCAAGATCTATTATTCTTTGAGGTTGGTTTGAAGAAGACATGTTTACAAAGGCGAAGAAGAAAGTTCTTTACCAAAGACAAAGTTAGAAAAGTGTTTCGTGGAAGCAAAGAAAAGAAAACATGTATTTATACTTGAAGACAATCATCAAACATGAAGAAAAAGGAAAAGAATGATGAAATGTCATAATTGAAGATGTCACTTCGAGACTGGCACAACCGCAAAAATCTCTAAAAGGTGCCGACTAAATGCAGAACCAATCCGAAAAGGACACGTGGTATGAGCATTAAATGGAAGTGACAAACGACGCCTATGGTGCAAAGAAAGATACAATGATTCAAGGAAAAGTGGCGGAAAAATATTCCCGCCATAAATGAATATCCACTTACCAAATATTAAACGTTAAATATATGGTAAGTGGGGGGACTATTTGTATTGGTAAAAAAGAGTTTCACACGTAAGCTAGTTTTTGACAACTCAGCTAGTCACGTGGACACAGGAAAACGCGACAGCTAGATGTGATTCTTTGAAGAGGTACGGTACAAAGAGGCACGATTCAGTAAACCCACGAACTTATCATCCACGGGAAACTCAACTTGATCATAACGGGAGAGAGGCACGGTCCAAATGAATCTAGACAAAGCTACGGGCAGATTCAAGGACCTACAATTGATTACTCGAACATTATGTAACCGAACCCCAATTACCGTTATCCTTTGTAACACTTCATTAATGTCATAATTAGTCATTAATGAGTAAACATAGAAAGAGTCGTACGTTATAAGAATCTCCTATATAAGGGAGGGGAATACAACTTGTAAAAGGCATCTGGATCTCGAATACAATCAACTTCGATTTTCTATATTTCTGCAATATTGTCTATTATTCATTTTTCTCCATTACCTTGATTATCAGTAACCCGTATTCATCTTAAAAATAAGCTTTAGTCAAAGGGTCTAATTCTTTGGTTAAACAGTGATGTCCTTAACTTTGATTTGTGCAGTCAAAAAGTTAAGGACACTTGGTCTTTAACTTAAAGTTGCAAGTTAAAAAATTAAGAACATGGTGTCCTTAAATTTTGAACTTGGAACTCAAAGTTCAGGACTCCATGTCCTTAACTTTTGACCTTGTAACTCTAAGTTAAGGACTTCATGTCCTTAACCTTTTAACTTGTAACTCTAAGTTAAGGACTACATGTCCTTAACTTTTTAACTTGTAACTCTAAGTTCAGGACCAAGTGTCCTTAACTTTTGAACTTGTAACGCTAAGTTAAGGACCAAGTTTCCTTAACTTTTGAGCTTGTTAGTCTAAGTTCAGGACTACCTGTCATTAACTTTTGGGCTTGTAACTTGAAGTTCAGGACTACATGTCCTTACTTTTGAGCTTGTTAGTCTAAGTTAAGGACTACCTGTCCTTAACTTCTATTAACCTTCTGTTATACTGTATTTTCAGGTTTCTTTATATGTTTTATGCATATGGATCATCAATAGCTGGTTGGAATCATGGTACACCAGTGATTGTTGTTGATGCAACTTTTTTGAGGTCAAAATTTTGTGGTGTTTTAATGATTTCAGTTTCAAAGGATGCAAATAACCAAATATTCCCACTAGCCTTTGGAATTGCAGAATCTGATAACAATTCCTATGAGTGGTACTTTAGTGAGCTTTTCATTGCAATTGGGAGCCGTAAGAATTTAATTTTTTTTATCAGACATGCATCAATCTATTGCATATGGCATTGCAAAGGTATATCCTGAAAGCCACCATGGGATTTGTATATATCATTTGGAGCAGAACCTAAAGCGAAGAAAAGTGAACAGTGAGGTCATAAAACTTTTCCAAAGTGCTGCAAGAGTATACAGGCACAACGAATTTGATCCATACATGTCAGATATAACAAAAGTAGATAAGAAGACTTTTGACTACTTGATGGAAGAACCACCAGAAAGGTGGGCACGTTCTTGTAGTCCACAACGAAGATATGACATTCTCACAAACAAACATAGTTGAGTCAATGAATTTTGTTCCATTAGAAGCAAGGGAGATTCCTATTTAAGAATGATGGATTTCATCCAAGTGAAGCTACAACGTTGGTTTTATGAAAGAAGAAATGAAGCAGAAGGAACTTTTTATGACGTTTCTTGTTGGGTAGAAGAGGAATTGAATAAAAATATAGATTTAGCATTTACTTTAAATGTAAGTATTATGTTCTTTGTTTAGCTTATTATTTTAATAATAATTTAACATAATGTACTAACTTATAAATTTTCAACATTGAAGGTCTTCCCTGTTGATTCATGGCGTTCTAGAGTTGAGGAAGAAGGAATTACTTTCTTGGTGGACTTAAACAAAAGAACATGTGATTGTTTTCAGTTTCAATTTGATGAATTACCATGTATACNTAGAGTGTTAAGTCACAAATTATTAAACCTCCATATTTCAAAGTGCCACCAGGTAGAAGGAAGAAGAAAAGGCACATTCCAACTACCGAGTCATCAAAAATAACATTCAAATGTGGTTGTTGCAGAAGAATTAGTCATAATAGAACAACTTGTATATATTCTTCGGCAGTCCATCCATTTTCAAGGAAGCATAGAGAATAGTAGATATATCCACTTATGTTTTTCTACTCTTTTAAGTTTTTGCTATAAATTGGATTCATTTAGATTATTTTTATTTGAGCAGATGTCCTGAATTTTCAAAGTTTCTTTGTGCTTACGTGCTTTTTATTTCTTTTTCAAAAGTTGGTCCTGAACTTTGAGTTCCAAGTTCAAAAGTTAAGGGCAATGAGTCCTGAACTTACATTTACAAGTTCAAAAGTTAAGGACAATAATTCCTGAAGTCCCGAACTTAGACTAACAAGCTCAAAAGTTAAGGACAATAGGTCCTGAACTTAGGCTAACAAGCCCAAAAGTTAAGGACAATAGGTCCTGAACTTACATTTACAAGTTCAAAAGTTAAAGACAATAGTTCTTGAAGTCCTTAACTTAGACTAACAAGCTAAAAAGTTAAGGACAGTAGGTCCTGAACTTAGGCTAACAAGCCCAAAGGTTAAGGACAATAGGTCCTGAACTTAGAGTTACAAGTTCAAAAGTTAAGGACAATAGGTCCTGAACTTAGACTAACAAGCTCAAAAGTTAAGGACACTTGGTCCTGAACTTCAAGTTCCAAGTTCAAAAGTTAACGACACTTGGTCCAGAACTTCGAGTTCCAAGTTCAAAAGTTAAGGACAAGCAGTCCTCTTAACTTAGAGTTCCAAGTTCAAAAGTTAAGGACACTTGGTCCTGAACTTTGAGTTTCAATTTCAAAAGTTAAGGACACTTGGTCCTTAACTTTGAGTTTCAAGTTCAAAAGTTAAGGACACTTGGTCCTGAACTTTGAGTTTCAATTTCAAAAGTTAAGGACACTTGGTCCTTAACTTTGAGTTTCAAGTTCAAAAGTTAAGGACACTTGGTCCTGAACTTTGAGTTTTAAGTTCAAAAGTTAAGGACATGCAGTCCTTAACTTTGAGTTCCAATTTCAAAAGTTAAGCACACTTGGTCCTGAACTAATACTTACACAAGCTCAATACACTTAATTTAGGTATTTCAAATTGATAAATCAATACTTAACAAAAACAAAGAATTTAATGCCTTCATATTACTTCTGAAACTATAATTTGGCATAGCTGTGACAAAAAATTATGCTATGCAAACAAAATAAAAGTGCCTTATGAACAATTTAGAAGATATTTCAGAATTATTTACAGCAATTTTATACCAAAAATCAACTACAACTAACTTTCTTTACAACTAAACTACAACTCCTTTGGGCAAGAAGTTTCATTTTCACTATCATAGCCGTCGTCGACATTTTATGGTGGTGTATCATAACCAGAATTTCTTTTACACTCTCCATGCCCAAAGATTTGCTGCAAGTTCTTTTCTAAAGTTTGTTATGTCTTCATGTTGGAATTTCTCCACATCCTTTCCCATCATCAACAACTCAACATACTTGATTAGGAATGCACCACAATCAGTCGTAAGAAAAATGTAAGATATGGAGTCAATTAAACAATATCTTTAATCAAATAAATCTAAAGTACATATAAATTATATAGCAAATGACAACACGTACGCTCCAGTTTGGTGCGGTGATCTATGCCACTGGATATCAAATTTGTGGAATGCATTTTCAAAAGACTTGTGATTTTTCTCAAACTGTGAGAACTTTAGCAAGTGGGGGATCATGCGTGCATACATTCAATGTGATTCATTCCTGACTCATATGGCTCACCATATATGGAATCGTACACATCAATCTTTTTCTCATTCAAGTCCAATACCCTCAAAAGAAAATATGTCACAATGTTATTATCTTCTTAAGGAAGCTGACATGGAAAAAAGATTTTGTCAACCTCTGTCCAAGCAATTCCACATCTACGATTGTCACTCCANGAACTTAGACTAACAAGCCCAAAAGTTAAGGATAATAGGTCCTGAACTTAGACTAACAAGCTCAAAAGTTAAGGACAGGTAGTCCTTAACTTACAGTTACAAGTTCAAAAGTTAAGGATAGGCAGTCCTTAATTACAAGTTCAAAAGTTATGGACCCTTGGTCCTGAACTTCAAGTTTCAAGTTCAAAAGTTAAGGACACATGGTCCTGAACTTAGGCTTACAAGTTCAAAAGTTAAGGACACTTGTTCCTGAACTTTGACTTACAACTTCAAAAGTTAAGGACATTTGATCCTGAAGTTTGAGTTCCAAGTTCAAAATTTAAGGACACTTGTTCTTGAACTTTGAGTTCCAAGTTCAAAAGTTAAGAACACTTGGTCCTGAACTTAGACTTACAAGTTCAAAAGTTAAGGACACTTTGTCCTGAACTTACAGTTACAAATTCAAAAGTTAAGGACACTTGGTCCTGAATTTCGAGTTCCAAGTTCAAAGTTAAGGATAATAGGTCCTGAACTTAGACTTACAAGTTCAAAAGTTAAGGACACTTTGTCTAGAACTTATAGTTACAAGTTCAAAAGTTAAGGACAATAGGTCCTGAACTTACATTTACAAGTTCAAAAGTTGAGGACACTTGGTACTGAACTTAGACTTGCTATCTCAAAAGTTAAGGACACTTAACTTTAGGAATTGCAAGCTCAATACACTTAGTCCTAAATTTAAAATTACAAGTTCAGAACACGAGTTTAAGCAATTAACAAATAATGAATACATTTAGGGACTTATGCTTTTTTGCGACCTTTCCTTTTCTCCTTGCCCAACCACCCAATGAATTTCTTTAATAAGTTTGCATCATCTTTGGCATAATGAAAAATACATGTACGAGTATATTTTGATTTTATCCAGCCCGTAGACTTGGGAGTATTTTCATTGTGTGCAATCGATGTTCCTGTTTTTCTTTCCTGTTCAAAAGGAGATTTCAATTGCTAACTAAGCTTCTTATTCCTTTTCCCTCGACCAAGCTCTTCTTCAACATTTCCTTCAACCTCCATAGACAAACCCTCATCAATGCTCATTTTTGTAGTTGGAGGAGTATGAGTAAGAATAGAAAATGATGGACCATCAAAACCAATACTATCTCTGTCACACCCCGAACCTGGGCCTGGACGTAACACGGCACTCGGTGCCTGACTACATATGACCGAGCGAACCAACTGGTTGGCTGAATCAACAAGCGATATCATAACATACTGAATGTGGAAGATAAACTAACACATGTTGATATACTGAAAGTCTGGATGATATAAATCAAAGTGCGGAAATACTAATACAATTCTGAAACATATTTGTAGCCAACGGAGCTTAATATAAAAAGCCTGCGACTCTGTCCAACTATTACTCTAGTCTATGAAGCCTCTAATGAAGTACTGAAAACACTGACTGTCTCAAAATACTGAAGACTGTAAGATAATGATAATTCCCAGAAAGAACAGGGGATCACCAAATAGTTGGTACGAGAATTCTAGCGTTTTGAATCGTCAACCTGCAAATCATTACCTGCATCGTGAGATGCAGGCCCTGGGCAAAAACGGATGTCAGTACATTTGAATTGCACTGGTATGTAAAGCAACTGAAAGAAAGAATTATAAATGCTGAAACTGAAACTAAGCTGGTAACTGAGAATTGATAATTGATAACTGAAATGATAACTATCTAAACTGTAACTGAAATGATAACTGATAACTGGTAATTAAACTGAACAAAGGAAGTAAGGATATGAGTACTCCCTCTTCTGAATGATGAACAACCTGCTTATCTGAACAAGCTATGGCCTCGGGCCCAACATATATGTGCACAAGCTACAGCCTCAGGCCCAAGTATACGTATACATAACTACGGCCTCATGCCCAAAATGCATAAAACATAAACTACGGCGTCAGGCCCAAACATGCATAATGCATATAAACTACGGCCTCGAGCCCAAACATGCATAAAACATATAAACTACGGCATCAAGCCCAAATACAAGTGTTTAGCATTCAGGAACTGAGAATCATACTGAAATACTTAACTATACTGAGTTACATGATACTTGAATTCTGAATAGAGCTAGACTGTCACGACCCAAAATCCATTAAGGTCGTGATGGCGCCGGACCCCACATGATACTTGAGCAAAATTTCTAGGGATTATACATGTACTAAAATACTTGTCTGGAATACAAACTGGATAAGGAATTTTAAATAAAATGCAATACATCTGAGGAAGACTCTGCCGGCTACGGGTGGTCTCCGGATAGTGCAGCTCGTCTAAGTCTCCAAGTCAGCCACATCACTGCGTCAAGCAGGGCCACTAGCTATGAATGTACCTGTGCAATAAAAATGCACAACAAGTGTAGCATGAGTACGAAAACAACATGTACTCAGTAAGTATCCCACCTAACATCGAAGAGGTAGTGACGAGAGGTCGAATTTTGACACTTGCTAGAGGGCAGTTTGATAAAATCAAGGGTGACACTAAGCATAGATATCATAGGCAATTTAACAAGTAGCGACAGGAAATAGCAACTTCTTTCACATTTAATATTCTTAAATCCTCGTCATTTCAGTTGACAATTTAAAATTTTCAGGCCAGTAATCAGGTAAAAATCACCGAAAATACGCAACATATTTCATGTGCAAGCAATGCCGAGGGTTGAACGGCGTGAACCAACGATAATAAAATGTGCACTGTCGAAGGGTCGAATGGCTCGAACCATAGATACATCTATTACCCCGCTCGCGAATCGATCATGCGACGCGATCATATATAATAATAGAGTTACCCTGCTCATGAATCATACATGCGACTCAGGTACTCATAGATACACATATTCACACATTAAATTCACGTTTTATCAGGAAAACAGTTACGCAAGGAAGTGATAAAATTCTCTTTTTAATGGACTTGAAGATAGTATTTAAATATTTTCTGAAAATTCATTTGCCAAGTTACGATAAGGTTTTAAATATTATAAATTTATCAATAAGGCTACAAGTACGGCAAGTAAAGCATGCTTTATCAGGAAAAAAATTATCCAAGGAAAATTAATTCCCTTTTCTAGATTATTAAGAAAATAAACTTTAAACTTCTTAGGTATTCAGTTACTAATTCGATAATTTTAACGGTCTACTTTTTATTAGCAAAATTACAAGTACAACAAGTAAGGCATGATAGTGGGTCCTAAACTACCAAGGCACAAGCATGATAGTAGCTACGCACGGACTCCCGTCACCTTGTGCGTACGTAGCCCCCACAAATAGTAGCACAGATTCAATTAGTTCACCTATGGGGACAATTCCCCCTCACAAGGTTAGAAAGGAGACTTACCTCGCTCCGAAGATTCATAACCGGCCTTCAAGCACTTCCGATGACCCAGATCAATGCACAACGCCCCAAAACTAGCCAAATAACGGGCAAACCAATAAAAAAATACTCTAATACTTGTAACAATTCAAGTTATATAAATTCTCATCTCCGCTCGAAAAGTTGACCAAATTGCCCTCAGGCCCACGTGCCCGGATTCCGAAATTTCTCGAAGATAAACTCTACCCATAGCCTTACTAACTCAAATATATAATTTATCCTAATTTTCATGCTCAAATTCGTGGGCAAAATCCAAAAATACTAATTCTAGGTTTTCATCCAAATCCCATAATTTTCCACAAATTCCCACACTTAAATCCGTACCTAAACCATGTATTTAACTTGAAATGAATTGGAACAACTTACCTTGTGATGCTTGAAGAAAATCCCCCCTTGAAGCTCTCCACAATCGCCCACACCAAATGAAAATAGGAGAAGAATGGCCAAATTTCCCGTTTTTAAAACACTGCACTGCCTCCAGTCCTTCCGCACCTGCGGTGACTACGCCTGCACCTGCGCGCCTGCAGGTGCGCCCAAACTCTCGCACCTGTGACTTCCTCCTTCCCTTGTAAGTTACCTCTGTACTAAGCATAAATCCTGAATCTTTCCAAAGCCTAAACCTGATTCAATAAGGCTAACCTTTGCACACCTTTATCAAATCCCATGCTCAATTACTATTCTACTCCTTTCCCCTTAGTTGCAATAACTTGCCAATACGCCGATAATCCACAACCCCATGAGAAGATAATCCTGCAACCCAATCGCAGGCTCTAGGACTCTCCTACTTAGCCCGAAGCTGCTCGTTGCACCACTCTGGACCCTACCGAAATTCTTTCTTTATTGTGGACATGATCTTGCTCAACCGACCCGTCAAATTCTTCTAAATTCTCATGTTAGCATTCCATGAATACTCAAATTCCCTCGCATTATTCACATATTCGGCCTCCTACCGAATAGCCACTGGAATTCCTCGCAGAAACTTGCCAACCACACGACCGCTAACCTGCTCACAGGAGATAACCCTCATGCGGAAATTACCAACTGACACCTTCCAACGACGTTGTACTGCACAATATCTACGACATCAATATCCCATCCTGCACCCGTTCTCATTTACCAACTTTACCAGTACGTCCGCTCCTCATGGACATCTACTAAATGCGCGACAATATCTTCTATTCCACAACTATGTTGCATCCTTCTTCATATCGAACAACTCCTCTCTGTTGTATCCGATCTTCCGCCGAAATAGCCAATATTTTAATTTAAGCCCGTGGACCCAATCACTGTCCACTAAAATTCTCAAATTGCTCCAAACTTGTCCTTAAGATGAGCATCTATCTTACCACAGAACTCATATGCTACACTGCCCCTCTCCCACTTTAGTTACCTCACTCCTTTAAGAAACTACCCGACTTCCGTTTCTTACACTTGGCCTTTTATAAGTTTATCCGCCACCTGACACTTCTCACATGTCCTTCTTCATCCCTTGCTGCCGAGTCGTTGCCTTAGGCCAATAACTATCTTTGTAGCACTTAGACTAGCAGATCACCACAACTTCAAACCTTTCCGAAGATCATCTTTCTTGAGCCGCCCGCATTAGAAATACCTATTAAGTCCTGAACCACCGCACACCATGATCTCTGGCAACCGCTTCTTCAATATTACTTCACAACACTCTGACCTAATGCAACCGAAGAAACTATAACACCGCCAAACTTAACATATTCTATCCGATCAAAGACAACGACACCATATCACAGATGAAAGTTCCACCTTACTCGAAAACACCAAGTCTTATTACTTTATCAACCCAAACTTGAACATTTATAGTTCAATTGCCTTTCCTCCGCCGGAAATCAACTACCGAAACCATGGAATCACGCTCTAGGAAGTCCTCCTCTCAAGTCATTCACTACCCCGACCTATGGGCAAGCATCCCACCATCACATCAACACCACGCGATAATCAATCATAAATATCATAACCACCAGAGCATAGCCTCAAAGCTCTCCGAAATACAATTACTGAGCTGAAACAACATAATATCCTTCCTAGAGCAACAATAGTAGCCTCAACCAACTACGCATGGAAAAACATCACGCACCATATCTGTAGTATCATTACCATTCCTCAAATTCCCGATTTATAGCAAGCGCTTCGCGACGCGTAAGATGGAATACAAAGAAACGTAGGCATAAGCCTTAAAGGGAATCAAACCACACGATGAGGAATCAAGAAGGGAAGTACTCCTAACAACCATGTAGCCTCTCGAAGATAAGTACAGACGTCTCCGTACTGATCCGCAAGACTCTACTAGACTTGCTCATGACCCATGAGACCTAAGGGAACCTAGTGCTCTGATACCACGTTGTCATGACCCAAAATCCATTAAGGTCGTGATGGCTCCGGACCCCACTGTCAAGCAAGCCAACACTTAATAATTAATAGAATCTCTATTTTAAAATTCTTGAAGTCATTCATTTTTCATTTTTTGTTAAATAATAATTAGCGAGCTTCCACTGAGTAAACAATAATATCTTTAGAAAATATAAATAGTGAATAAATCCCATAGTTATCCCAGAACCTGGTGTCACAAGTGCATGGACAAAGTTTCTAGGGATATACATGTACTACAATACTTGTCCGACATACAAACTGGACAGGGAATTTTAAATAAAATACAATACATCTGAGGAAGACTCTACCGGCTACGGGTAGTCTCTGGATGGTGTAGCTCGTCTAAGTCTCCAAGTCAGCCACATCACTACGTCAAGCAGGGCCACTAGCTATGAATGTACCTGTGCAATAAAAATGCACAACAAGTGTAGCATGAGTACAAAAATAACGTATACTCAGTAAGTATCTCGCCTAACCTCGAAGAGGTAGTGACAAGAGGTTGAATTTTGACACTTGCTAGAGGGCTGTTTGATAAAATCAAGGGTGACACTAAGCATGGATATCATAGGAAATTTAATAAGTAGTGACAGGAAATAACAACTTCTTTCATATTTAATATTCTTAAATCCTCGTCATTTTAGTTGATAATTTAAAATTTCCAGACCAGTAATCAGGTAAAAATCACCGAAAATACGCAGCATATATCATGCGCAAGCAATGCCGAAGGTCGAACGACGCGAACCAACGATAATAAAATATGCACTGCCGAAGGGTCGAACGACTCGAACCATAGATGCATCTATTACCCCGCTCGTGAATCGATCATGCGACACGGTCATATATAATAATAGATTTACCCTACTCGTGAATCATACATGTGATTCAGGTACTCATAGATACACATATTCACACATTAAATTCATGTTTTATCAGGAAAATGTTACCCAAGGAATTGATAAAATTATCTTTTTAATGGACTCGAAGATAGTATTTAAATCTTTTTTTAAAATTCATTTGCCAAGTTCGATAAGGTTTTAAATATCATAAATTTATCAGTGAGGCTACAAGTACGGCAAGTAAAGCATGCTTTATCAGGAAAACAATTATCCAAGGAAAATTAATTCTCTTTTCTAGATGATTAAGAAAATAAAATTTAACCTTCTTAGGTATTCAGTTACTAATTCGATAATTTTAACGGTCTACTTTTTATTAGCAAAATTACAAGTACAACAAGTAAAGCATGCTAGTGGGTCCTAGACTACCCAAACACAAGCATGATAGTAGCTACACATGGACTACCTTCACCTCGTGCGTACGTAGCCCCCACAAATAGTAGCACAGATTCAATTAGTTCACCTATGGGGACAATTCCCCCTCACAAGGTTAGAAAGGAGACTTACCTCGCTCCGAAGATTCATAACCGGCCTCCAAGCCCTTCCGATGACCCAAATCAATGCACAACGCCCCAAAACTAGCCAAATAACGGGCAAACTAATGAAAATATACTCTAATACTTATAACAATTCAAATTATATAAATTTCCATCTCCGCTCGAAAAGTTGACCAAATTGCCCTCGGGCACACGTGCCCGGATTCCGAAATTTCTCAAAGATAAACTCTACCCATAGCCTTACTAACTGGAACATATAATTTACTCTAATTTTCATGGTCAAATTCGTGGGCAAAATCCAAAAATACTAATTCTAGGTTTTCATCCAAATCCCATAATTTTCCACAAATTCCCAAACTTAAATCTGTACCTAAACCATGTATTTAACTTGAAATTAATTGGAACAACTTACCTTGAAGAAAACCCCCCCTTGAAGCTCTCCACAATCGCCCACACCAAATGAAAATAGGAGAAGAATGGCCAAATTTTCCGTTTTTAAAACACTGCACTGCCTCCAGTCCTTCCGCACCTGCGGTGACTACGCCCGCAGGTGCGCCCAAATTCTCGCACCTATGGCTTTCTCCTTCCCTTGTAAATTACCTCTGTACTAAGCATAAATCCAGAATCTTTCCAAAGCCTAAACCTGATTCAATAAGGCCAACCCTTGCACACCTTTATCAAATCCCATGCTCAATTACTATTCTACTCCTTTCCCCTTAGCTGCAATAACTTGCCAATACGCCGATAATCCGCAACTCCATGAGAAGATAATCCTGCAAACCAATCGCAGGCAGTGGGACTCTTTCACGTAGCCCGAAGCTGCTCTTTGCACCACTCTAGACCCCACCGAAATTTCTTCTTCATTGCTGACATGATCTTGCTCAACCAACCCGTCAAATTCTTCTAAATTCTCCTGTTAGCATTCCATGAATACTCAAATTCCCTCGCATCATTCACATACTCGGACTCCTACCGAATAGCCATTGGAATTCCTCGCAGAAACTTGCCAACCACACGACCGCTAACCTGCTCACAGGAGATAACCCTCCTGCGGAAATTACCAACTGACACCTTCCAATGACACTGTACTGCACAATCTCTAAGACATCAGTACCCCACCCTGCACCCGTTCTCATTTACCAACTTTACCAGTTCGTTCGCTCCTCATGGACATCTACTAAATACGCGGCAATATCTTCTAATCCACAACTATGCTGCATCCTTCTTCATATCGAACAACTCCTCTCTGTTGTATCTGATATCCCGCCGAAATAGCCAATATTTCAATTTAAGCCCGTGGACACAATCACCGTCCACTAAAATTCTCAAATTGCTCCAAACTTGTCCTCAAGATGAGCATCTATTTTACCACAGAACTCATATGCTACGCTACCCCTCTGCCACTTTAGTTAACTCACTCCTTTAAGCAACTACCTGACTTCCGTTTCTTACACCTGGCCTTTTAGAAATTTATCCGCCACCTGACACTTCTCATATGTCCTTCCTCATCCCTTGCTGCCCAGCCGTTGCCTTAGGCCAATAACTATCTTTGTAGAACTTAGACCAGCAGATCACCACAACTTCAAACCTTTCCGAATATCATCTTTCTTGAGCCTCCCGCATTCGGAATACCTATTCAGTTCTGAACCACCACACACCACGATCTCTAACATAGACTGAGATATGTATTCATGAACTGATTATGAAGATTGAAACTTCAACTATTTATGACATGATGAGTAATCTAGACTGAGACTCATGGACATCAACCAAATCCTATATTGATTACAAACTGATTTCACAACGTTCAGAATGAAAGTCGTGAACGAGTTGTGAAGCTAGAGAATAGAAGTTCTACAACTATTCAAGGAAGTGGGATTAGCTATATTTCTGAGGCAATTGGTAACGTGGTAAAAGAAACATAGTGTAGGGAGAATCATTAACATTCTTAAAGATAGAGAGTTAGCCTCACATACCTTAACTTCCTGCTCTTGAGCATAATATAACATTCTCCAACCCTTTCAACTTTAATCTATATTAATACAAGTCAAAGGGATTCCAAATTAGCAACAATAGTCATGTTTTGGTCACTTAGGCATTTTATCAAACACTTGGTGGCATAAAACTTCATATTCTGTATTAATGGTGTTTCTACACCCAATAACCCATTCTCTTTCTCCTAGATAAATTCTAAAGTCTCAAATGGCTATAATCAATACCCTTCTTTATTACCCAAATGGTGAACAATAACCTCAACCAATAATCTACAATCAACAACCCAAACCTATAACCGTTCATGCTTTTCTATCAAACCCATCAACTCATATCTCATGAGCTAGGGTCTATAATTGTAATGACCCAAAAGGTCATCCCATGTAATTTTAGCTAAATTCGTGTTTCGAGGCCGTGAAAGCCTCCTTTTATCTCAACTCGATGTGCGTGCATAAACCGGGCATGTAGCCAAGAAGCCGTTAAGTGGAACATTGATAAAATGATGATTTTGTATTAATTTTTTGAGTAAAATTGACTTGGTCAACATTTTTGGTAAACGGACCCGGACCCATGATTGGACAGTCCCAGAGGGTCCGTAGGAAAATATGGGACTTGGGAGTATGCCCGAAATTGAATTCCGAGGTGCCAAGTCCGAGAAATGATTTTTTGAAGAAAATTATTTTTTGAAAAATATAAAGGTTTTTGAAAATGAGATTTGATGTGAAACCTGTGATACCGGGCTCGTATTATGGTTTCGGCGCCCATATGTCTTATATGTGTTATCTGTGAAATTTGGTGGGAAACGGACTTAGTTTGACATGATTCAGATTGAAAATGGAAAATTTAGAAGTTATGGAAGTCTAAAGGAATTTCATTGATTTTGAGGCTTAATTCGATGTTCATGATGTTATTTTAGTGTTTTGATTACTTGAATAAGTCCATAGAATGTTTTTTGAGGTTGTGTGCATAATTGGTTTGGAGCGCCGAGGGCTCGGGTGGGTTCCGGGGTGTTTAGAGTTGAAAAATCACCGCACCTGCGAGCCTTGGGCCGCAGGTGCGAGACCGCAGGTGCGGTCCAGCCCCAGCTAGCCCAATTCTGCAGGTGCGAGACTTTCTTCGCAGAAGCAGTTCCGCAGGTGCGGATGCACCTCCGCAGGTGCGGCCCTCAGTGGCTTAGCCCATTTCCGCAGGTGCGATGGATTTTTCGCACCTGCGAAAGCGCAGGTGCGAGGGTCGGGCAGTGTTTAAGTTAGATGTTCATCCGATTTCTTCTTCATTTATTCACCAAAATAGGAGGCCAATGACGATTTTCTCTAGAGAGTTTCTTTCCAAATCATAGGTAAGTAACCCCTAAGTAGTTTCTTTCAACTTCCTAATTTCATCAACTTTTATCAAGAATTCTAGGGTTTTAATGGTAGAAAATTAGGGATTTGGGTAGAGTTAGGGCTTTTTGATTATTTGGGAATTTGACCTCGTTTTGGGGTTGGATTTTAAAACAAATTATATATTCGGGCTCGTGGGGGAATGGGGATCGGGTTTTGGTCCGAACCTCGTGATTGGACCAAGCGGGTCCGGGGTCGATTTTTAGAATTTTGGGAAGAATGTTGGGAATTCTATAATTAAGAATTGGCATTGATTTGTTTAGCATTTATTGATATTATTGAGTCGATTGTGTCTAGATACTACTGATTTGGACTCGGATTCGAAGGGAAAGGCGGTGCTAGAGGCTTGATTTGGATTCTTAGAGTCGAGGTAAGTGTTTGACCTAACCTTAGCTTGAGGGAATAGGTGTTGAGTCGTATGTGCTACGTGTTATTTCATGTTCAATGTATAGGTGAGGTGACGAGTACCTATAACTTGATGCCAAGCATGCCCGTGAGTCATATCTTATAGTATATGTGTTTTTATTTGATATCCACTGTGTTATGAAGTAGATTTCATTTTGGTGATTATTCAATTGTTGGAAATACTTGGTTGCAAACACTGTTGAATAGTTGTTCGGTTGAGGATTATTTCGTTATGTTGTACATTCGGTGAGATTGGTTATAGCTGTGTCCCTAGCCGGGACGGTGATATTTCTGTTATTGTTTCCTTGCCGGGATGTTGTAAATTATGGGTTGTATTGTGGTTGTTCCTTTCCAATTTGTTGTTCTGGTTATTTTTTGGGTGAGGATGAGTGTAAAGCACGAAGGGTGATGTCGTGACACTCTTATATATTTAAAAGCACGAAGGTTAATGTTGTGCCGATATTGTGATTTTAAAAGCACGAAGGGTGATGCCGTTCCATGATATGAGAGATAATGCATGAAGGATAATGCCGTGCCATGATATTGTGAGGTAAAAGCACGAAGGGTGATGCCGTGCACTTGTTTTGGTGAGAACAAGAGTAAAGCACGAAGGGTGATGCCGTGCACTTGTTTGTTCTCTATTGTTATTTTGATACTAAATGGTTGCCATGTTCTGTTACTCGATAAGTGTTCTCCCCTTTGTACCCCAGCATTTTTTCCCCGTATTTGTACTTAACTGTTTACTTCCTACCGTTATTTTTGTTATATATATATATATATATATTATTGAATTGCACAGGTGTTTATTATTTGTCGTGTTCTAGCCTCGTCACTACTTCGCCGAGGTTAGGCTTGACACCTACTCAGTACATGGGGTCGGTTGTACTGATGCTACACCTGCACTTCTTTATGTTGTGCAGATTACGGTACCGGACCCGGTGGACAGTGATCGATGGAGTATCCTTCAGTCCACAGGCGACACTGAGGTAGTCCTACAGGCGTCCGCAGGCCTTGGCATCACCTCCTATCTCATTCTTTTTTTCTGTCTTCTCTTGTACTTCTGAGACATTTGTATTGTTTATTCAGACTTTGTTTTTAGTATTCTTAGGCAGTTTGTGGATTTGTGGTGCCAGTTCTGGGGTGTTACTAAGGATTTGTAGTATCAGATACTTGAAGATGTTATATTTCATAGTTTCCGCATTGTTATTTATAATTGTTATCACTTATCGCTTTTTCTTTAAAGGCCTAATAATAAGGAAATAAACATGTTAATCAGAACGTTGGCTTGTCTAGCGGGTTCAACGTTAGACGCCATCACGGTCCCGACGGTGGGATTTTGGGTCGTGACAATTGGTATCAGAGCACTAGGTTGCTTAGGTCTCCCAAATTCACGGACAAACTTGGTAGAGTCTGAAGGATCGGTGTAGAGACGTCTGTACTTATCCCCCAGAGGCTGCAAAGTTAGGAATAACTTCACATTTCTTCTTCTCTGTCGTACGGTTTGAATTCTAAATGCTAACTGATTTTTTATTCTATTCTCTCGCAGATAGAGAGAAAGCGTGCTTCCTCATCTATTGATCAGCAACTCGATCCTCCTGTTGTAGCTACTACGAGGGGCCGAGGACGAGGCCGTGCTAGAGGCCGAGGCAGAGCCAGGAATCAGCCCAGAGCATCAACACCAGTAGAGGACCCACAAGTAGACTTTTCTGGTGAGATTCCTGCTCAGGCGGTTCCAGTCGGACCAACTCAGGTCCTAGAGGGGTTCATTGCCACCCCGGTTCTTCAGGACGCTCTGGTCTGTTTAGTGGGCCTTATGGAGGGCGTGGCTCAGGCCGGTCTTCTTCCTACTGCACCAGCCGTCTTTCAGGCTGGGGGAGGGACCCAAACTCCTACTACCCGTACACCAGAGCAGCTAGCTCCTCAGTTCCAGACTCCAGCACCTCAGGCAGCTGGAGCAGCTCAGCCGGGTTTTGTTGCACAGATAGTTGAGGGGGAAGCTATGTCTGCCGACGCTTTGTGGAGATTGGATCAGTTCACCACATTTACTGGTGCACCATCAGAGGATCCCAGGATTTCTTGGATAGTTTCTACAAGGTTCTTCAGAACATGGGCATCGTGGAGTCCAATGGAGTTGATTTTGCTACATTTCGTCTTTCTGGTACCGCCAAGACTTGGTAGAGGGACTACTGTTTGACCAGACCAGCTGGGTCTTCGCCTTTGACTTGGGCTCAGTTCTCCGAGTTATTCTTGGAGAAGTTTCTACCAGTTACTCAGAGAGAGGGTCTTCGGAGGCAGTTTGAGCGCCTCCAGCAGAGATCTATGACTGTTACACAGTATGAGACCAGGTTCATTACTTTGGCCCGACATGCTACCATGATGCTCCCTACTGATCGTGAGAGGGTGAGGAGGTTTATTGAGGGTCTAGCTCAGCCTATTAGACTACAGATGGCCAGAGAGGCAGGTACTGATATTTCATTCCAGGAGGCGGCCAATATGGCCAGGCGTATTGAGATGGTCTCATTACAGGGTAGTGGTCAGGGGTTTGACAAGAGACCTCGCCATTCCGGTTGATTCAGTGGTGCCTCCTCTGGAGGCAGAGATTCCTTTGGTAGAGGTCATCCTCTTAGTCCATTCCAGTCGGCACTTCAGGTATCCCACAGTGCACCATCAGCTCCTATCAGTGCACCGTCGCTTTAGAGCTTCCATGGTGGTTATTCTGATCGACAGGGAAAATTTCAGGGCCATCAGCCTCAGCAGCAGAGGGCTTGTTACTCTTGTGGTGATCCAGGGCACATTGCTAGGTATTTCCCCGAGCTTCTAGTGGTTCTCAGCATCCGGGTTCTTGTGCTATGATTCCCGCACCAGGTGCACACCCACTCCTCAGCCAACTAAGGGTGGAGGTCGAGGTTCCAGAAGTGGAGGCCAGTCAGTTAGAGGTAGAGGGCAGGCTATGATAGGTAGAGGTCAACCTGCAGTAGGTCGACCCAGAGATGTTCCGGTTGGAGGGGATCCGCCCTGATGCTATGCTATTCCTGTCAGGCCTGAGGCGGAGGCCTCTGATGCAGTCATTACAGGT
Organism: Nicotiana knightiana; assembly: GCA_005239525.1. NCBI lineage: Eukaryota > Viridiplantae > Streptophyta > Magnoliopsida > Solanales > Solanaceae > Nicotiana > Nicotiana knightiana. The sequence continues at coordinate 19,207 of ML429526.1, forward strand.
ATGGTTTCAATTTGCAGTAGAGATGCTTCGGTTTTATTTTATCCGAGGTCTACATTTTCCTATGTGTCTTCATATTTTGCTCCTTGTCTGATTATGCCCCGCGATTCCCTGAGTACTCTTGTATATGTATCTACACCGGTGGGTGATTCTATTGTGGTAGATCGAGTCTACCGTTCATGCTTAGTGGTTATTGGTGGTCTGGAGACTCAGGTAGATATTTTGCTTCTTGATATGCTTGACTTTGATGTTATATTAGGTATGGATTGGTTATCTCCCTATCATGCTATTCTGGACTGTCATGCCAAGACAGTGACCTTGGCCTTACCGGGAGTACCTCGATTGGAGTGGAGAGGGACTCCTAGTCATTCTTCCAGTAGAGTTATTTCATATATGAAGTCTCGGCGCATGGTCGAGAAGGGTTGTTTGGCATATTTGGCCTACGTTCGTGATTCTAGTGCTGAGGTTCCTTCTATGGAGTTTGTGCCCGTGGTTAGTGAGTTTCCAGAGGTATTCCCTGCTGACCTGCCGGGTATGCCACCCGACAGAGATATTGACTTTTGTATTGAGTTGGCTCCGGGCACTCAGCCCATTTCTGCTTCGCCATATCGTATGGCCCCACCAGAGTTGAAGGAGTTGAAGGATCAGTTGCAGGACCTTCTTGATAAAGGCTTCATCGGGCCTAGTGTTTCTCCTTGGGGTGCCCCAGTGTTATTTGTTAAGAAGAAAAATGGCTCAATGAGGATGTGTATTGACTACCGGAAATTGAACAAGGTTACTATTAAGAATAAGTATCATTTGCTGAGGATTGATGATTTATTCGACCAGCTTCAGGGTGCCACAGTGTTTTCTAAGATTGACTTGAGATCTGGCTACCATCAGCTGAGGATTAGGGCGTCTGATGTCCCTAAGACAACCTTTCGCACTCGGTATGGGCATTATGAGTTCTTGGTGATGTCATTTGGGTTGACAAATGCCCCCACTGCTTTTATGGAGTTGATGAACCGAGTGTTCAGACCCTATTTGGACTCATTTTTAATTGTTTTCATTGATTATATTTGGATTTACTCCCGTAGCCGTGAGGAGCATGAGCAGCACCTTCGAGTCGTCCTCCAGACCTTGAGAGATAGTCAGTTGTATGCCAAATTTTCCAAGTGTGAGTTCTGGTTGAGTTCGGTTGCATTTCTAGGCCATGTGGTATCGTCAGAGGGTATTCAGGTGGATCCCAAGAAGATTTCAGCAGTAAGAGATTGGCCTAGACCCACATAAGCTACAGAGATACAGAGTTTCTTGGGCTTAGCAGGTTATTATCGTCGGTTTGTGGATGGCTTTTCATCTAGAAGGGTGCTCCGTTCAGGTGGTCAGATGAGTGTGAGGTGAGCTTTCAGAAGCTCAAGACAGCCTTAACCACGACACCGGTGTTAGTTTTGCCCACAGGTTCAGGACCATATACTGTGTATTGCGATGCTTCACGGGTGGGACTTGGTGCAGTGTTGATGCAGGGTGGCAAGGTTATAGCCTATGCTTCTCGTCAGTTGAAGGTTCATGAGAAGAACTATCAAGTTCATGATTTAGAGTTAGCATCTATTGTTCATGCGTTGAAGATTTGGAGGCATTATCTGTATGGGGTGCCATGTGAGGTGTTCACGGATCATAAGAGTTTGCAGTATTTATTCAAGCAGAAAGAGTTGAATATGAGGCAGAGGAGATGGTTAGAGTTGTTGAAGGATTATGAAATTACCATTCTATATCATCCGAGAAAGGCCAATGTGGTGGCCGATGCTTTGAGCCGAAAGTCAGCCAGCATGGGTAGTCTTGTTTATATACCAGTCAGAGAGCGACTGCTTGCTTTGGATGTTCATACTTTGGCCAACCGGTTCATGAGATTGGAGGTTTCTGAGACTGGCAGTGTTTTGGCCCATACTGTGGCCCGTTCTTCATTGTATGATCATATCCTGGCCAGACAGTATGATTATCGTCATTTATGTGTTCTTAGAGATACGGTTCGGCATGGAGGTGCCAAGCAGGTCATAGTTGATGATGAGGGAGTTTTGAGGATGCAGGGTTATATTTGTGTACCCGATGTTGATGGTATTCGTGAGTTGATACTGCAGGAGGCCCATAGTTCCCGGTATTCCATTCATCCGGGCGCCGCAAAGATGTACCAGGACTTGTGGCAACATTATTGGCGGCGGAGGATGAAGAAGGATATTGTGGCATATGTTGCTCAGTGCTTTAACTGTCAGCAGGTTAAGTACGAGTACCAGAGACCCGGTGGTTTGATGCAGCAGATTGAGCTTCCCGAGTGGAAGTAGGATCGGATCACCATGGATTTTGTATTTGGGCTCCCACGGACTCAGAGGATGTTTGATGCGGTGTGGGTTATTGTGGATAGGCTGACCAAGTCAGCACACTTCATTCCTGTGTCAGTTTCGTATTCTTCAGAGAAGTTGGCAAAGATCTACATCAGGGAGATTGTTCGCCTGCATGGTGTGCCCGTGTGCATTATATCTGACCGAGGTACTCAGTTTACCTCCCATTTCTGGAGAGTATTTTAGCGTGAGTTGGGCACACGGGTTGATTTGAGCACAACATTTCATCCTCAGACGGACGAACAGTCCGAGCGTACTATTTATATTTTGGAGGATATGTTGCGAGCATGTGATATCGATTTTGGAGGTTCGAGGGATCAGTTCTTACCTTTAGTGGAGTTTGCCTACAAAAACAGCTATCAGTCGAGCATTCAGATGGCTCCGTATGAAGCATTGTATGGTAGGCGGTGTCGGTCGCCAGTCGGTGGTTCGATCCAGGAGAGGCTAGATTGTTGCGTTCAGAGTTAGTCCAGGATGCCTTGGACAAGGTGAGAATCATTCAGGATAGACTTCGCACAACTCAGTCCAGGCAAAAAAGTTATGCGGATCGCAGAGTTCATGATTTGGCATTCATGATAGGAGACCGGGTATTTCTTCGATTGTCGCCCATGAAGGGCGTGATGAGGTTCGGAAAGAAGGGAAAGTTTAGCCCTAGGTACATTGGTCCATTTGAGATTCTGGACAAGGTGGGAGAGGTGGCCTAGGACTTCTTTGCCACCTAGTTTGTCAGCCGTGCACCTGGTGTTTCATGTATCTATGCTTCTGAGGTATATTGCCGATCCCTCTCATGTACTTGACTTCAGCGGTGTCCAGTTGGATAAGGATTTGACTTATGAGGAGGATCCGTTAGGCATATTAGCTCGGCAGGTTCGTCAGTTGAGATCGAAGAGTTATTCTTCGGTTCGTGTTCAGTGGAGAGGTCGGCCTGTTGAGGCAGCTACCTGGGACTCCGAGTCCGATATGCGGAGCCGTTATCCCCATATTTTCCCCGATTCAGGTACCATTCTATGTCCGTTCGAGGACGAACGATTGTTTTAGAGGTGGAGATTGTGAAGACCCAAATGGTCATCCCGTGTAATTTTAGCTAAATCCGTGTTTCGAGGCCATGAAAGCCTCTTTTTATCTCACCTCGATGTGCGTGCGCAACCCAGGCGTGTATCCGGGAAGCCGTTAATTGGAAAATTGATAAAATGATGATTTTGTATTAATTATTTGAGTAAAGTTGACTTTGGTCAACATTTTTGGTAAACGGACCCAGACCCGTGATTGGACGGTCCCGGAGGGTTCGTAGGAAAATATGGGACTTGGGAGTTTGCCCAGAATCGAATTCCGAGGTGCCAAGTCCGAGAAATGAATTTTTGAAGAAAATTATTTTCTGAAAAATATAAAGGTTTTTGAAAATGAGATTTGATGTGAAACTTGTGATATCGGGCCCGTATTATGGTTCCGGAGCCCGGAACAGGTTCAATATGTCTTATATGTGTTATCTGTGAAATTTTATGGGAAACGGACTTAGTTTGACATGATTCGGATCGAAAATGGAAAATTTAGAAGTTTTGGAAGTCTAAAGGAATTTCATTGATTTTGAGGTTTAATTCGATGTTCATGATGTTATTTTAGTGTTTTGATTACTTGAATAAGTCTATAGGATGTTTTTTGAGGTGGTGTGCATAATTGGTTTGGAGCCCCGAGGGCTCAGGTGAGTTTCGTGTGGGTTCCGGGGTGTTTAGAGTTGAAAAATCACTGCTGGTACACTAATTCTAGTGCGCCCGCACCTGCGAGCCTTGGGCCGCAGGTGCGGTCCAGCCCCAGCCAGCCCAATTCCGCAGGTGCGACACTTTCTTCGTAGAAGCGGTTCCGCAGGTGCGGCCCTCAATGGCTTAGCCCATTTCCGCAGGTGCGATGGATTTTCCGCACCTGCGAAAGCGCAGGTGCGACCCAGGTACCACATGTGCGAGGGTCGGCAGTGTTTAAGTTAGATGTTCATCCGATTTCTTCTTCATTTCTTCACCAAAATAGGAGACCAAGGGCGATTTTCTCTAGAGAGTTTCTTCCCAAATCATAGGTAAGTAACCCCTAACTAGTTTCTTTCAACTTCCTAATGATTTTTATCAGCTTTTATCAAGAATTCTAGGTTTTAATGGCAAGAAATTGGGGATTTGGGTAGAGTTAGGGCTTTTTGATTATTTGGGAATTTGACATCGTTTTGGGGTCGGATTTCAAAAAATTTATATATTCGGGCTCGTGGGAGAATGGGAGATCGGATTTTGGTCCGAACCTCGTGTTTGGACCAAGCGAGCCCGGGGTCAATTTTTGGAATTTTGGGAAGAATGTTGAGAATTCTATAAGTAAACATTGGAATTGATTTGTTTAGCATATATGATATTATTGAGTCGATTATGTCTAGATACTATTTATTTGGAGTCGGGTTCGAAAGGAAAGGCAGTGCTAGAGGCTTGATTTGGATTCTTAGAGTCGAGGTAAGTGTTTGGCCTAACCTTATCTTGAGGGAATAAGTGTTGAGTCGTATGTGCTACGTGTTAGTTTCATGTTCAATGTATAGGTGAGGTGACGAGTACCTATACCTTGATGTCAAGCATGCCCGTGAGTCATATCTTATAGTATATGTGTTTTTCTTCGATATCCACGGTGTTATGAAGTAGATTTCATTTTGGAGATTATTCAATTGTTGGAAATACTTGGTTGTGAACACTGTTGAATAGTTGTTCGGTTGAGGATTAATTGGTTATGTTGTACATTAAGTGATATAGTTATAGCTGTGTCCTTAGCCGGGACGGTGATATTTCTGTTATTGTTCCCTTGCCGAGATGTTGTAAATTATGGGTTGTATTGTGGTTCTTCCTTGCCAATTTGTTGTTCTGGTTATTGGTTGGGTGAGGAAGAGTGTAAATCACGAAGGGTGATGCCGTGCCACAATTTTATATTTAAAAGCACGAAGGTTAATGTTGTGCCGATATTGTGATTTTAAAAGCACGAAGGGTGATGTCGTGCCATGGTATGAGAGATAATGCACGAAGGATAATGCCGTGCCATGATATTGTGAGGTAAAAGCACGAAGGGTGATGTCGTGCACTTGTTTTGGTGAGAACGAGAGTAAAGCACGAAGGGTGATGCCGTGCACTTGTTTTGGTGAGAACGAGAGTAAAGCACGAAGGGTGATGTCGTGCACTTGTTTGTTCTCTGTTGTTATTTTGATACTAGACTGTTTCCATGTTCTGTTACTCGATAAGTGTTCTCCCCTTTGTACCCCAACATGTTTTCCCCGTATTTTTACTTAACTGTTTACTTCCTACCGTTATTTTTGTTATATATATTATTGAATTGCACATGTGTTTATTATTTGTCGTGTCCTAGCCTCGTCACTACTTCGCCGAGGTTAGGATCGACACTTACTTAGTACGTGGGGTCGGTTGTACTGATGCTACACCTGCACTTCTTTATGTTGTGCAGATTACGGTATCGGACCCGGTGGACAGTGATCGAGGGAGTATCCTTCAGTCAACAGGCGACACTGAGGTAGTCCTGTAGGCGTCCACAGGCCTTGGCGTCACCTCTTATCTCATTCTTTTTTTTTCAGTCTTCTCTTGTACTTCTGAGACAGTTGTACTGTTTATTCAGACTTTGTTTTTAGTATTCTTAGACAGTTCGTAGATTTGTGGTGCCAGTTCTGGGGTGTTACTAAGGATTTGTAGTATCAGATACTTGAAGATGTTATATTTCATAGTTTCCGCATTGTTATTTATACTTGTTATCACTTATCGCTTTTTATTTAAATGCCTAATAATAAGGAAATAAGCATGTTAATCAGAACGTTGGCTTGTCTAGCGGGTTCAACGTTAGACGCTATCACGGTCCCAACGGTGGAATTTCGGGTCGTGACAATAATCATTAAACCAATGCTAGAATCAATTAGAGGGTGAAGACATTACCTCTTTGAAGTTCAATCCCCTTGAATTCGAGTTCTAGGGTTCCTTCTCTCAATAATGATGTCCCAATTGAATATCTAATGATATGGAGGGTTTACCCATGTTAATAAGATGTTGGGAAATTGAATTTAACTTAGAATCACCATTAGAACTTACCTTGGGTGGTGGAAGGACCCTTAAGGAGTTAGGTTTTTGAGAGCTTCCCTTTCTAGAGAAAGTTTTTATGTTTTGGGGCTGTAGGGGATGAAATAGGTCTTTAAAAATGACTCCCCAAGTGCGCCCCCGCGCACCTGACCACGCAAAATGGCAGGAACACTGCCACATGTGCGCGGTCGCGCTCGGGGCGCGCATATTGCACACTGTTCTGAAAAACGCACATAACTTTTTTCACAGAGATCTGCTTGGGTTCCACAATATCGTTGGAAAGCTATTTCAAAGTCCTACAGCTTTCATGTTTTAAGTTTTTCCAAATGTCTTACACTATTTTCACTAAACCTCCTGAAAGATTGACCCTTTGCAAACTTCGCAGATTTTATCGAAACTTGTATACCTCACTCTTCATCTTGATTCTAAAATAACTATTTCCACCCATACTCATACCAATAGAACTTCAAATGTCCAAAATATAATCTTACTACTCCTTTAACTCATTCATACCTAAGTCAAATTTAGGGGGTGTTACAATATCTCTTCATTTTCTTAGTATATTGGTTAACGGCTTCATCTTTGTTTTGCTCTGCAAACAACACTACATATACATTAGCTTGCTGCAAGTCGTCAATTCTACATCAAATTGTCAAATGAAGAGACAAAAAACTAAGGACATAATTTTTGAAATGTACTGGCAATTTTAATTATGAATATAATATTAAGGACACAATCAATACTTGTGTTGTCCACGCTGCCTTTTTGTATTTTTTCAACAGACAATCGAGCTGACATATTCGTTGAATTTTCTTTATCTTGCAACTGTGCATTTTCTTTATCTTGCAACTATTCTCCATGTTCTTCGATTGCAAGTAAACAATATTCTGCAAAATATTTACAAGAGCCAACACAAATAGTACTTGTTACTAATCTTTGGTTAAAACAAACATGTATAAAATTAAAATAAACTCCGTCTAACCTTTTGCAATTGTCAAGATCATGCCAGCTAAATCATTATCTTCACTAGCATTTTCTTGGCTTCCAATATTGTTGGTAAGAGAGAGAGGTTAGAGAGATCATATGTTCCTTCTATACATTTGCAAATAATCTCACTTATGTTTGTACCTTGGGTATTTTCTAAGTCTTGAGATACTCCTCCACTTCTCTCTTGATAGTCCACTCCATCTTCTTCCCTTGCAGCTTCAAAAGATTCTGTAACATTTACAATTAATACCCTTTACTAATAGTTTACTAAAACTAACATTTAACATATCATGAAAATTCCATCTAACCTTGATTGACATCATTTTGATTTCTAAATTTCTCTTTAAGTGAGAGAGGTGTAGAGAGATCATATATTCCTTCAACACATTTTCATACAATCTCACTTACACGTGTTCCCAATGGATTTTTTAAATTCTGATATTGCACTCCACATTTACAAATTATTTATGTTACTCCTGTCTCTTTTGGACTTTCCTAGTCTTGGCATTCTACTACATCTTGAACTTCCACTCCATCAATAGATTCTACATATATTTGTAATCACAAAAAAGTTTATATGTATTACGCTATGGAATATATATTTCAATGACAACAAATTCAAAATCTATATCTAACCTTTCCCAATTTCAATGCCAATATCAGTTTCATCTTCTAGATGTGCATCTCTATAATCACTTTCACAATGATCTTCTGCATGCACATCTGTATCATCACATTGATCATTACCTGCATCTTTGTTAATTGGAACACTAGGTTCTGTACCATCACAATGATCATCAACTGCATCTTTACTAATTGGAATACTAGATTCTCTCTCTATGGTCCTTTCATGAGGTTTGACAAGATTCTTCAACAAAGTATCAATCTTTGATCCTAGGTTTTTCTTTAAATCTTGTGAAAGAAATTAAGTTAAAAAGCTAAGAACAGGTAGTCCTAAACTTCAAGTTACAAGTTAAAAAGCTAAGGACAGGCGGTCCTTAACTTAGAGTTACAAGTTAAAAAGTTAAGGACAGGCAATCCTTAACTTAGAGTTACAAGTTCAACAGTTAAGGACACTTGGTCCTGAAATTTGAGTTCCAAGTTCAAAAGTTAAGGACACTTGGTCCTGAACTTTGAGTTCCAAGTTCAAAAGTTAAGGACACTTGGTCCTTAACTTTGAGTTACAAGATCAAAAGTTAAGGACATGGTGTCATTAACTTAGAGTTACAAGCACTGAAATTAATGATATTACCTTGAGGTCATTTTGAATCTTTTTTTCTGATGTAGCTATTTTTTGATTTATTCTAGTAACTTCTGCCTACATATCCTTTTTGAACTTCTCCGATAATCTCTGAATCAAAAACCATAAAAACAAAAAAGTCTCTTAAGCAAAAATAATCAAATAAAAAACTAATGCTATTCAAAGATAGAAAACCTATGTTAACAATGTCCTTAAGCAAGGGTTCATCAAATTGTGTGGAGGAAGGCATTGAACTTTGATCTTGAGACAATGGCTCATGCACACTAACAGGCTCTGCATCTTCTTCACAAGAAACAAATGGTGCCACCTCGATCAACTGATGCACCTATTATATAAGAAAAAAAACGTAAATTTTCAAAACTAAAACACATAAACCAAAGAAATAGCTAGTAATCATATTAACTTACATTTTCATTATGGAAGTATTTTTTACACAGAGAATCATATTGTCGAGATTTCATATTTGAATAACATCCCACATTCTCTGAAGTTCACAAATTATTTTTCCTGGAAAATTGAGAATACTTCCATAATCCAAACAAAAAAAGCGAAAGGGAAGCCAAGTATAGTATAATTGTCCTTGTCTTTATCTTTCTATTTCTCATTCTCATTCTCATTGTCTGAATATTTTGTTTGGGCTTCAAACAACTCTTCAATGATTTTACTAACGTTTCATAACAAAGAGAGCCCCAGTTGAAAGAAGAGCAGAGTTCATCGTCATCTACAATTTTCATTAGCTTCTCAGACACATTCCGATTCTTCCGCTTCCCCATCAAAACAGATTCAACAAAATAAATTGTTGCCTACTTCACCGCATCATCATCGCTGCCTACAAATGATGCAACTGTACCATCTGTGTGACTATTAATAAAATTAAATAAATAGCCTAACTCAATTCTATCCTTTCCAGGGAAGTAGATTTTCGAAAGCCTATTCTCTCTTTCACACAAAACTTTGAAGTCCACTGAAGACGAACATTTCAAACCAGTAATTATATGAAACACTTCAGTGTAAACTTCACTTCATGTTCAAAAACCGTGAATGTCATTGAATTAGGGTCATTTCTTACAATTTCTGAAAGCAACACACAATGAATAAGTTTATCACAGAACTTCACACTTTGTAATCGGAAAAAGTTTCCGAAAATACTAGCCCTCAACTTCTTCCAAGAATTTTTTTATTGTTTTCTTATACTGTAAATCTCCTTTCCAATAGTTCATTGAATTACGCCAAACATCAAACTCGAAAACACGATCTCCTTCCATTAGCACACTACAAAGAAGGAGATAAGTAGATGCATCTTAAAGTTAAGGACAATAGGTCCAGAATTTACAGTTACAAGTTCAAAAGTTAAGGACACTTGGTCCTGAACTTTGAGTTTCAAGTTCAAAAGTTAAGGACACTTGGTCCTGAACTTTGACTTACAAGTTCAAAAGTTAAGGACACTTGGTTCTGAAGTTTGAGTTCTAAGTTCAAAAGTTAAGGACACTTGGTCCTGAACTTTGAGTTCCAAGTTCAAAAGCTAAGGACACTTGGTCCTTAACTTTGAGTTCCAAGTTCAAAAGTTAAGGACACTTGGTCCTGAACTTTGAGTTCCAAGTTCAAAAGCTAAGGACACTTGGTCCTTAACTTTGAGTTCCAAGTTCAAAAGTTAAGGACACTTGGTCCTTAACTTTGAGTTCCACAAAAATTAAGGACACTTGGTCCTTAACTTTTATAGAAGCACAGTTAACTAAAATTCATAAACACAGTTAGCTTATGAATTTGTACGACTATTTTTATGAAATGTCCTTACATAATCAAATATATTAATTAAACCACAAACACATTTCAATACCAAAAAGTTCTGAATAACATCCTCACAAAAATCTGCTCCTTCCACACTGAATCAAGTTATAATCATTATTTTTGAAATTTCACACATACTTGATGCCAAACACAGCATTGATCGCGATTACAGATATACAAAAAGAAAAATGCATAAAATGAAAAACATACCAGTTTGCTGGTTCGATGCAAAGAAGATGACAAAGGAGAAGAGATTAAGTGCAACAAACTACACGCAGAGAATCGCTGGGCAGGAACAAATCGAACAATGATTTGCATGCAAGGAACGATACTGATACCGAGGGAGAAAAATTTGCCTCTGAAATTTTGGCTCTCAAATTTCGCCTTTGAACATATAAAATAAGAGTTTGGGAATATAAGAATAGAAGAAACGGTAAAACTGTCTTTTCAAAATAATTTAATAGAATAGTGACTATTTTTTCTCAGCATTAGAATTGGTGGATAAAAAATAAACACACCTTATTTAGTGGCTACCACTGTCACGACCCAAAATCCCTAAGGTCGTGATGGAACCGGACATCATTGTCAGACAAGCTAATCATTAATTAATTGAAGTAATTACAGTTTTAACATTTATGAAAAATATTTCCTTTCACTTTATTACATATTAACCAAATAAAATTATGTTAAGTAAAATAATGGTTTGAATACTACACTTTAGTAAATATATCCCAACACATTCCAGAACTCGGTGTCACAAGTACATGAGCAATTTCTAAGAATTTATACAATCATCACAAAGTCTGTCCGAAATACAAATTGGACAAGGAAATTTAAAATGAAAATAAATACAATACGAGGGAGACTCTGTCAGCTGCGGATCGCCTCCGGATGATGCAGCTCACCTAAGTCTCTAAATCCTCCACATCGCTATGAAAGTACCTGTGCAATAAAATGTACAGCAAGTGTAGCATGAGTACAAAAACAATGTGTACTCAGTAATTCACCCACCTAACCTCAGAGAGGTAGTGACAAGAGATAAAATTAGATACTTCCTATAGGTCAATTTAGAATATTCAAGTATGACACTAGGCATGATTGTCATAGGCAATTTATTAAAATCGGGAATAAATATTATCAACTTCGTTCACATTTAACACTTTATATCTTCGTCATATTAATAGAAATTAATCAACATGGGTGATTTAATCAAATAAAAATTAATCAACGGGAAGGAACAACTTCTTTCAAAATTTTTAATAACTTCAAATCTCCGTCATTTCAATTGACAACTTAAAATTTCAGGCCAGTAATCAGGCAAGAATCATAGCAACTACGCAGTAAAAATCATGCGCAAGCAATGCCGAGGGTCGAACGACGCGAACCAACAATAATAAACTGTGCACTGCCGAGGGTCGAACGACTCGAACCATAGATGCATCTATCTGCCCCGCTCGCGAATTGATCATGCGACGCGGTTATACATACAAATAATAAGGCTAGCCTGCTCGCGAATCATACCTGCGACTCAGGTGCTCATATGTACACATATCCACATAATAAATCCGTATTTTTATTAAGAAAGCAGTTTTCTCAGGAAAGTGATAAAATTCTTCTATAAAAGAACATGAGCTATAGTTCTTAAATCTTTATTTTGAAACTCATTTGCCAAGTTTAATGATATCCCATAATATAACCCTACCAGGTATACAATTTTCCACAGAGGAATCAATTCTCTTTCTAGATTATTAAGAAAATGAACTCTAGTCTTCTTCAGATATTTAATTACGATTTCGATTATAATAGCAGTTTAATATTACAGGCAGGATCGCAGGTACAATACCTAAGGCATGCTAGTGGGTCCTAGACTACCCGGACATGGCATAATAGTAGCTACGCACAGACTCTCATCACCTCGTGCGTACGTAGTCCCAGAAGATAATAGCACATACTTAATTAATTCACCTAGGGGGACGATTCCCCCTCACAAAGTTAGAAAGGAGACTTACCTCGCTCCGAAATTTCATAACCGGCTTCCAAGCCCTTCCGACGACTCCAACGGACGCACAACACCCCAAAACTATCCAAATAACGGCAAACCAATGAAAATATACCCTAATATTTGCAACAATTCCAAATTATATAATTTTCCAACCCGCTTAGTGAAATGACCAAAATGCCCTCAGGCCCACGTGCCCGGAATCCGAAATTTCTCGTATATATATTTTACCCATAGCTTTACTAGTTCAAATATACAATTTACTCTACATTCCATGCTCAAATTCGAGGCTAAAAATCTAAATTACCATTTCTAGGTCTTTCCTCAAAAATCCCAATTCTCCTACTAATTTCCATGTCTAATCCATGCATATAACTTGTATTTAACTTAGAAACATGAAGGAATTACCTACCTTGATATTGCATGAAGAAATCCTCTCCTTGGAGCCTCCCAAGATCGACCAAACCAAAGAAGAAATAAAGAAATGGACACAAATTCTCGATTTTAAAACATTCTGCCCAGGCCATTTTTCACACCTGCGATCAAACTCTCGCACCTGCGATTCCGCAGGTGCGACCAAACCTCCGCACCTGCGGCTTTCCTCAACTCAAGCCAACCTCGCACCTGCTCCCCATAACCCGTATCTGCAACCTCGCAGGTGCGGAAATACCATCACACCTGCGCTCCCAGCTGGACCATCAATCCTTCGTACCTGCGGTGACATAGCCGCACCTGCGGCCAACTCATCGCAGGTGCGGTCACACCAGTTGATAGCAAATTCCAGCCTTCTTCAAACTCTCAACTTGATCCGTTAACCACCCGAAATCCAGCCTCCGGGACCCCGTCCAATTATACCAACCTGTTCCAAAATATAATGCGGACTTGCTCGAGGCCTCAAATCACATCAAGCAACATCGAAACCACAAATCGCACCCAAATCCCAACTTTATGAACTTAGAAATTTCCAACTTCTACATCCGGTGTCGAAACCTATCGAATCACGCCCAATTGACCCCAAATTTTGCACACAAGTCATATTCGACATTACGGACCTGCTCCAACTTCCGGAATCGCATTCCGACCTCGATATCAAAACTTTCACTTCCAGTTGGATTTCTCAAAAACCTTCAAATTTCTATCTTTAGACAAATGACTTCAAAATGACCTACGGACATCCAATTTCACTTCCGATCGCGCTCGCAACTCCAGAATCACCATACGAAGCTATTCCCAGACTCGGAATCCCAAACGGACATCAACATCACTGAAATGCACTGGAGGCCAAACTTAGGAAATTTCTTCAAAAATGCTGACTTCCACAATATGCATCGAAACGCTCCCGAGTTATCCAAAACCCGATCCGGACATACGCCCAAGTCCGAAATCATCATACGAACCTGTAGGAACCTTCAAATCCTGATTCGGAGGTCGTTTACTCAAAATTTCAATCTTAGTTGATTCTTCCAACTTAAGGCTTCTGAAATGAGAATTTTCTTTCCAAATCAACTCTAAACTTTTCGAAATTCAATTCCGACCACACTTACAAGTTATAATACCTGAAATGGAGCAGCTCATGACTTCAAACCGCTGAATGACGCGCTAGAGCTCAAAATGACCGGTCGGGTCGTTACAACCACATGCCATTTTTACGGTTTGATGGGTGATTCAATCCGTTGGGCTTTTATAAATTGGGTCCTAACCCCAAGATATGTTGGGCTGAACTCCACAAGAAAGAGCACAATGAAAAGAGACCTTTAAACAAAAAATCGATCAGATTTATTATTTATTTTTCCTAGCCGATATACATAAATTATATATTGATTATACACGATTATATACATATTGTGTATAAATTATTCATCGGCTAGATTCTTTTAGTTTAAGAGATTGGGTGGGCAGGTGGCTATTTTGTTTAATTCTTGAGAAAACTACCCTCTATAGCCCTTCAAAATTTTAATAGCCCATATTTTTTTCACTTACACGAAATGGCCCTTCGGCCCAAACGTATTACATCTAATACCCTGAAATGTCTATTTTATTTATTTTTTATATAGTGACAGTCTATTTTATATATTTTTTTGTATAGTGACAGTCTATTTTGCATAGTGACAGTCTATTTAGTATATGTTTAGTATACTGACAATCTATTTTGTATATATTTTGTCTACTGTATATAAATTGTATAGTGACAGTCTATTTAATATATTTTTGTATAGTGACAGTCTATTTTGTATATATTTTATATTGTGACAGTATATTGTATATAAATTATATAGTGACAGTTTTTAATATATTTTTTATATAGTGACAGTCTATTTAGTATATATCGCATACAATTTATATATAGAGTGTATCGTTCATCTTGCAATGTATCCGTAATATATCATTATTATATCCCGAGCGCTTATCCAAAGTGTATAGACTGTTCTACAATGTATAAATTATATATATATAAAATGTATCGTGCCTTTTACTACGTAGTGATGCAGTAAAATGTATATATGAAAGATTTTTTAGAATTTAATATTGTGTTAAAAATTACAATGATGATAGTCATTGATAATTTATATCTATTATATATTATTTATTTGAATGTAGATTTACGTTCTTTGTACGTAAAGAGATATTTGATTTAAAGAGTGAAGAACATATTATTATGTATTAAATAAATAAATAAATCTAGAACATATCTTCCTAGATATTGGGCACCCTCCCATTCTATCAATTATATACACGCAACATATAATTTCCCAATTTAAAATATTAATATCTACATAAGATGGTACTATAATTACCATTCCTTCCGCATAGAAGTAAAGGGCAAGAAAATTATAATAAAATATTTTTTTGAAGAAACTAATTTATATATATATATATATATATATATATATATATATAT
>ML429528.1:2332-14208 GCA_005239525.1 Nicotiana knightiana
TATGCTGAAGTTTTTGTCTTTATAACTGGGGAACTTCAGCCCCGTATGCTGAATTTCCCCATTTACAAAGACAAATAGCCATATATACGTATCAATCCCTAAAATAACCTGACCCTGTGTTTTTTAGCGCTTCATGTTCTTATATATATATATATATATATATATATATATATATATATATATATATATATATATATATGTATGTATGTATGTATGTATAATACGCTTCGTTGTACGATTGATTCATCAACTTATAAGGTAGTGATGAATGAATGTTATATACATACACACACTAACATAATATGCTTCGTTGTACAATTTTAACTCCATATATAGCATGTTAGAGTATATTTTAGTGTATTCATCTCTTGTATTACAAAAGTGTTAACGGATTACATTTATATTATTTATATTGATTTATCAATTCATTAATTATTCGTACTTAGTAATGTATAAGATTGATCATCAATTACAATATAATTTATGTATGCGTATTAAATTAGTCATATACTTAAATATAACTTAAAAAATTACTTTACATAGATGCCATTATAATCTATTAAAATTAATTACCTAGCGATAAATTATTTATAATAATTTTAGTTAAATAAAATAATTATTTAAAGCTTCTAATAATTTTTTTATAATAATGTTAGTTGTAATAATTAAAAAGAAAAATAAAATGTTTTGTCTTTGTAAACTGGGGAACTTAGCCCCGTATGCTGAAGTTGTTGTCTTTATAACTTGGGAACTTCAGCCCCGTATGCTGAAGTTTTTGTCTTTATAACTGGGGAACTTCAGCCCCGTATGCTAAAGTTCCCCATTTACAAAGACAAATAGTCGTATAGCCGTATTTACAAAGACTATTTTAATTACATAGTTAAAAATAGTTTAATTTTTTTTAATTTAATAATTAAAGAAAAATCATTTAATTTCATGTATAATTAGCGACCAAAGTTGGTAATATTATAAGCGACTAAGTATAAGTGTATTAGCTAATATTACATCAAATATAGCTCTGCTCTCCCATTCTCTTATTTTCTTCAAAACATTTCCCCAAATTCTCTATTCTCTCTCTCACACTCAACCCCCCCCCTCGTCCGACTCCCAGGAGCAGCGGCGCCACCGACGCCCACCGACTGCAACAGCTCCACTGCCGGTATCCTCCACTGCCCAGGTAGGTTTCTCTCTCCTTTCCTTGTTTTTTTTTTGAAATACACTGATTTTGGTTTATTCCTTCTAGTTTGATTTGTAAAAATTAATTGTTCTTAGCTAAATTAAATCTATGATAATTGTTAGTAGCTAAAACATTTAGTTTTACCTACTAATTTGGGGAAGAAATAGTTTGAAGAGAAGAAACCCTAAACCCTACTAATTCAAATCTAGAGAAGTTGCTCTTTTAGAGGTCAGTCACACACAGTCATCATCTCTTGGTGTCCGTACAAGAGCTAAAACCCTAGCTCTTCAACGCTTGCAGAAATCGAACCCTGTAAAGAATAATCTACCCTTTGAATAATCTACCAAAACAGGAAGAGAAAAGACATAAATACTCTTTGAAAGATCCTAATTTACCAAACCCTGTAAAGAATAATCAGAATTCGAGGACGAGTTCTACTAGGATGAGGCAAGGGCATTCTTGGAATTCTGGGTCTTTAGAGGAGCGTTTGGGTGAAGAGAAAAGGGAGGAAATTAATTTGCAGGAAATCCAGAATGAAATTAAGGATAATAGTTGCGGTGAAATTTTGGTTTATGTATTGAGTATTTAGGATATGTATTGGAATTTTAGTTTATAAATTAAAATTTTAGGTTATGAGTTGAACTTTTGTGGATATGAATTGAACCTTTAGGATATGAATTAAAATTTTGGTTTATGTATTGGAATTTTAGTTTATAAATTGAAATTTTAGGATATGAGTTGAACATTTGTGGATATGAGTTGAACCTTTTGGATATGAATTGAAATTTTGGTTTATAAATTGAGTATTTTAGGATATGAATTGGACTTTTAGTTTATAAATTGAACTTTTAGTTTGGTTTATGTATTGGAATTTTAGTTTATAAATTGAAATTTTAGGATATGACTTGAATTTTTGTGGATATGAGTTGAACTATTAGGACATGAATTGAAATTTTCGTTTATGTATTGGAATTTTAGATTATAAATTGAAATTTTAGGAATATGAGTTGAACTTTTGTAGATATGAGTTGAACCTTTAGGATATGAATTGAAATTTTGGTTTATGTATTGGAATTTTAGATTATAAATTGAAATTTTAGGAATATGAGTTGAACTTTTGTAGATATGAGTTGAACCTTTAGGATATGAATTGAAATTTTGGTTTACGTATTGGAATTTTAGATAATTAATTGAAATTTTAGGTTATGAGTTGAACTTTTGTGGATATGAGTTGAACCTTTAGGATATGAATTGAAGTTTTGGTTTATAAATTGAGTATTTTAGGATATGAATTGGACTTTTAGTTTATAAATTGAATTTTTAATTTGGTTTATGTATTGGAATTTTAGTTTATAAATTGAAATTTTAGGATATGAATTGGATTTTTAATTTATAAATTGAACTTTTAGTTTGGTTTATGTATTGGTATTTTAGTTTATAAATTGAAATTTTAGGATATGACTTGAATTTTTGTGGATATGCGTTGAACCATTAGGATATGAATTGAAATTTTGGTTTATGTATTGGAATTTTAGATTATAAATTGAAATTTTAGGATATGAGTTGAACTTTTGTAGATATTAGTTGAACCTTTAGGATATGAATTGAAATTTTGGTTTATGTATTGGAATTTTAGATTATAAATTGAAATTTTAGGATATGAGTTGAACTTTTGTAGATATTAGTTGAACCTTTAGGATATGAATTGAAATTTTGGTTTATGTATTGGAATTTTATATTATAAATTGAAATTTTAGGTTATGAGTTGAACTTTTGTGGATATGAGTTGAACCTTTAGGATATGAATTGAAATTTTGGTTTATGTATTGGAATTTTAGATTATAAATTGATATTTTAGGTTATGAGTTGAACTTTTATGGATATGAGTTGAACCTTTAGGATATGAATTGAAGTTTTGGTTTATAAATTGAGTATTTTAGGATATGAATTGGACTTTTAGTTTATAAATTGAACTTTTAGTTTGGTTTATGTATTGGAATTTTAGTTTATAAATTGAAATTTTAGGATATGACTTGAATTTTTGTGGATATGAGTTGAACCATTAGGATATGAATTGAAATTTTGGTTTATGTATTGGAATTTTAGATTGTGGGAGGATTTTGTAGAAGGGGTTGATGACTTTATTAGACATGCAATGGAACTTCCACCAAGAATAACTAAGACACGGTACCTGGCAGAGTGTGCCTTTAATTGTTCTTCTCATTAGCGATAATGATGATGAGAAGGCAATGACATGTGTTTGATTTAGTGATGGTGTAAGTAGGAATTTAACATTTCCTAAGTAGATAAAAGAGGAGGTTATAGAGGAATTCTCTACTTCATTTTCCAAGAGGAAAAGAAGTTTAATTGAGAGTGACAAGGTTGATGGTGATGGAATGTGTTCCGTTGGTCATGGCAGTTCCCATAAAACGGGGATCATAAGACTCTATGATGACAAAGACGAAAGGAAGTTTTATTCTTAACTTTCTTCCAAGTCTGATCCATAAAAGCTTAATGGAATTGGTGATATATTTCTTCGGATTCAGACAATGATTTGAGTGAGAAAAGTATGGAAATGCTAATAAAAAGAATTAAAGGTAAATCATTTTTCTTGGAAGAGTAGGATGCTTCATGTCATGCAGAGTTAAGCTTCATGTCATGGAGGTTGCTGGCGGTGCAAAATGGGGGAAGGTATACGGGCTTCCTACTAAGAAGTTCCATCGCTATCACTGTGGAATGCAAGGAATAGGAACTTCCTCGCAAGGCGAGCAACTTCAAGGGGAGAGCCTCTCCACTATGCGGGAGAGTGTGACAAAGCTCACATCTGAGCTAGAAGCCGCCAAGGAAAGAGAAAAGCTTAGAGATGCTCAGTACGTTGGCATGCAAGCTCAGTACCATGGCATGCAAGCTCAGCTCTAAGCTCTCCTAGCTTCTGGAGCTTTTCCGATTCCCCGGTTTCGCGAGTCATCGCCAGAGGCTCAACTTGAACGTAAGCGTTCCTCCCGTCCTCCCCGTGATCGTTATTCTCGTCCTCCTCAAAATGACCCTTCTCATTACCGTCTTGATAATGAAGCTTCATCAGACGATGATGATAATGATGTTGAATGAAACAATCCTTGAGTACTTTTATATACTTTGAACAAGACAATATAACTTTGGTCCGTTTTCGAATGGGCTTGTAATAAGTATTAACTTAGTTTTGTTAGTTTAATGTGTTAGTTCTATTGAACTTTATACTTTGTTGGTTTTAATATTGGTTTTAATGTTGTTGTTGTGTTATTGTTGTGTTATTGTTGTGTTATTGTTGTTGTTGTAGTTCGTATTGTTGTTGTGTTGTTGTAGTTCATATTGTTGTTGTTGTTGTTATTGTAATAGGATTTGGTATGCTGGCAGGTGGTGTAGCTGCCAAAATAGGCAATTTCTGCCAAAATAATACCCAGAAAAGCGACCAACTTTGGTCGCTATTCTATAGTTTTTTTTCCTGGGCAATAGCGACCAATGTTGGTCGCTAAATAACCCAGATTTCTAGTATAGCGACCAACTTTGGTCGCTATTCTATTAAAAAAATATTTTGTCTGAAAATTGGGGACAATGTAATGTTGGTCGCTTAATTAATAAAAAAAATTAAATTATTGGAATTAGCGACCAATTGTGGTCGCTTTTTGTTAAAAAAATTAAAAAAATATAGAATAGCGACCAACTTTGGTCACTATTTTCCAGATTTAAAAAACTTATATTTTCTTTACAGACCAAAGTTAGTCGCTATATTTTGTATAATAATAAATAAATAAATAATGTAATTTAAAAATAGAGACCAACTTTGGTCGCTAAATTTATATTATTAAAATAATATAGCGACAAAAGTTGGCCGCCTTTTTTGATACCGGAATATTTGGTCCTTTTAACTTAGAGACAAAAGTTGATCGCTAATTTGGTCCCTAAATTAAAGGGACCAACGAAAAAGCGATCAAGCCATTTTGGATGCCTTTTGGTCGATTTTGCACTGTTTAGAGACCGAAGTTGGTCGCTTTTCGTGGTCGTTTTTTTCCCGATTTTTAGTAGTGCTGACTCTCAACACATATTACTCATGTACTGATTGTTTATCCTTAATCGGAAACTTCTTCTGATGCGACTACCAATTTCTTCTTTTTCTCGTTATTTGCTCATCTACGTAACTTCGCTCTTCGCCAAACTCCTCTCCGCCATCGTCCGACACCTCCGTGACCCTGAGTCCACCGTCTACTTCCAGCTGCTTCATGATATCTGTTACGCGGCGCCTTCCTGAGATTCTTTGGAAGGGCAACGTAAGGCTAAGCAACCGATGTCAGGGTGATTGCTGTCCGCCAAGTGAGGTCCCCTCCGCACGCTAGACGAGATTGTCAGTGTCGTGCAGGAAAACCAATGCCAACAATTGAGAGAACAGTAATGAGAATTGAATAAAAGCTTGATCGCATTAATTAAAGTTGTTACAAAGAAGGCAGCGCGGTGTCAAGGGGGAGAGACACCAGTACAGAGAATTGCTTGCTAGAAATTGTTTGATTGCTTGATCCCCCCTAATAATGCTTAAAAAAATAAACCAACATTACAGGAATAGATAAAAGTATGCTAGATAAACATAAGGAAAGTACATGGAATAAAACTACTCTATTAATACATGAAAAAAGGACTTAGTTTTCTACAGAGGTAGAAACAGGTCCGTTGTCAGCTGCTTGTGGTCGGACGCTCGCGAGGGAAATTGGTTGGGCGACAGAGGCACAGGCGCGCTTGTCACTTGGCACGGCCAAGACCACGGGGCCGTCCGTGGCGCTAGGCGTTGGGAGGCTTGCTGGGACGCCACGGGGCGCGTCCAAGGGGTCATTGGGCACGACTGGAAAGCTGCCCATGACAATCTCCCCCACCTGAGTTGGCGACGTCCTCGGCGCCCTACTTGCCAAATAATCTTCAAGCAGGCTCTTGTAGGCTTTGAGGTTTGTTCCCCTCTCCCAAGTGTTCTCCTCTGCATCACACCCTTGAAATTTTACCAAGAACTCTTGGTGATCCTTCCTGGAGGCATGAATTACCCGGTCATCAAGAATAGCTTCAGCCCGCATTTTCCCGGTTGAGCCGAAGCCTCGAATACCGGGTATTATGAGTTGGCTCCGTGAAGGATCCTCCGTGTCTTCTCGAAACGGTTTCAATAGACTGACATGGAAGACAGGATGGATTTTCCACCAGGCTGGGGTATCCACCCGGTATGCAACTTTCCCAATGCGTCTTTCAATGGACAAAGGTCCAATATATTTTTGCAACAGGCGAGGGTCATGGACCCCTGCAAAAAAGTACCGCTTTGGGATTTTGACCATCACTTTGTCTCCCACTTGGTATTCAACAAAGAGACGATTCTGATCAGCATGCCTCTTCATTCTCTTTTGGGCTTTAACTAGGTAGCTCCGCACTATCTCCATATTTCGCTTCCATTCTGTCGAGACGCTAGTAGCACGGGGAGATTTCCCCATGTTTGGTGCATTCACAGTGTGTGGGAGTAGCGGTTGTTGCCCGGTAACAATTTCAAAAGTGCTTTTGTTTGTACTGGAGCTCTTTTGTAAACTGAAACACAGTTGAGCAACATCCAGGAGCTTCACCCAATTCTTCTGCGATCCGGTAACAAAATGGCGGAGATATTCCTCCAGCATGCCATTGAACCGCTCCGTCTGGCCATCGGATTCTGGATGTAAACTTGAGCTGTGACTCAATTTTGACCGGAGGCACTTAAATAACTGGGTCCAAAAGTTGCTAGTGAAGCGTGTATCGCGATCACTTACAATGTCTTTGGGCAGGCCCCAATATTTGACAACATGAGAGAAGAAGAGTTGAGTTGTATCCTCTGCTGATATATATTAAGGTGCTGCAATGAAGGTGGCATACTTTGAAAACCGATCTACCATAACCAAGATAGTTGTGAGGTCTCCAACCTTGGGCAATCCGGTGATGAAATCCAGTGACACGCTTTCCCAAGGTCTCTTTGGAACAGCTAGAGGTTCCAAGAGTCCCGCTTGTGTCAAGCGGTCGGACTTGTCCTTCTGGCATACTAGACAAGTCCTCACATACTGCGCGACATCGTCGGCCATTTGGGGCCAATAATATGCACGGCGAAGCAATGCCATGGTGCGTTCTTCGCCGGGATGGCCGGCCCACAAAGTGTCATGACATTCCACCAAGAGAGTTCTNATATAGAACTGGCGAGTCTTGCCCTGTCCTACTAAATCAACCAAATACTGTGCAGCGAGATCCTTGATGAGTAGATCATGTATCTGGTCCTTAATGGTGGTGGCTACTTCGCTCCCCCTTAGTGTGGCGAGTAGGCACACCGATGCTAGGTCCTCTCTGCGGCTGAGTGCATCGGCCACATGATTAGACTTCCCGCTTAGGTACTCCAAGTTGAAGTTAAATTCTGCTAGGAGTTCCTGCCATCGGGCCTGTCGGCCGTTCAACTTCGGCTGGGTCATGAAATGACTAACAGCTGTGTTGTCTGTCTTGACCACGAACGGTGATCCAAGCAGATAATGCCTCCAAAGGCGTAAGAAATGAACAACAGCCAATTATTCTTTCTCGTGGGCGGCATAGCGCCGCTCTTCATCCTTAAGCTTCCGGATCTCGTATGCTATAGGATGCCCGTCTTGTAGTAAGACCCCGCCAAGAGCATAGTCGAAAGCATCTGTTTGTACCTCGAAAGGCTTGGCCAAGTCAGGAAGGGCCAAGACAGGGCTACTAGACATATCCGCTTTTAAAGCATTCCCTAGGACCCCAATCCCAAGGCGTGACCTTCTTGAGAAGTTCAGTTAATGGTACTGCGATGAGAGAGTAGTTCTTCACAAATCGCCGATAGAAAATTCATAGGCCAAGGAATGCCCTCAAGGCATGGATATCCTTGGGTTGCAGCCAATCTGTGATGGCTTGAATGTTTTGCTGGTCCATCTTGATCCGCCATTCCTCAAAGACATGCCCGAGGAAGTCGATCTGTTTTTTAGCAAAGGAGCACTTGGATAGCTTTGCGTACAACTCATGCTCCCGCAACCGGGCTAGGACCTTCCGCAAGTGCTCCAAGTGTTCTTCTAGTGTCTAGCTATAAACCACGATATCATCCAAATAGACCACCACAAATTCATCAATGTACTCGGAGACCTGGTTCATTAGGGTGCAAAACATGGATGGGGCATTAGTCAAGCCGAATGGCATGACTAGGAAGTCGAACGACCCATATCTTGTCACACAAGTCATCTTGTGTTCATCACCCTCAGCAATCCGGACCTGCCAATACCCTGTCTTCAGGTCAATTTTTGTGAACACCGTAGCACTCCCCAATCTGTTGAACAAGTCTTCCATNTTGTATAACATTTCCGTCAATTGTCTTCGAAGCTTCGTGAGTTCGGGTTGTGACATTCTGTAAGGCGCCCGGGCAGGTGGCTTCGCACCCGGCACCAACTCAATCTCATGGTCCACAGAGCGCCTAGGCGGAAGTCGCTTCGGCATTTCCTGTGGCATAACATCTTCGAATTCCAGTAGTAGCTCCTTTACGGGTGTAGGGAGTAGTCCCGATGAGCGTTCTACCTCTTCAATACATAGGGTAGCCAGAAATGTAGATTCATGTCTCTTGACCCCCTTTTTTAGTTGCAAGGCCAAGATGTTCTCAGCGGCTATCTTCCTGGATATGGACGGAATAATACAGGGTGTGGCCCTGTTTACCCCCATCATCATAAGCACGTCCGCATATGGTACGGGTATGGTGTTGGTCTGCCTCAAGAATTCCAGTCCCACTATCAGCTCAAAGTCATCTATGATGACCACGCGCAAGGTGAAATTTTCATCATAAGGCCCCATATTTACCGGTACTCCTTTTGCTATTCCACCCACTGGCTGAGGAGGTGAGTTGATAGCCTTGACATGACCCCGACCCTTTCCCACAACTATCCCAAGACGCCCCACCTGAGTTGAGGCCAAGTATTTATGAGTGGCACATGTATCTATTATAGCCCGAATGGGTTTGCCATTTACCCTCAGTTCAACGAACATCAAGGTCCTCTTTTGCTTAAGAGGATTCCATTTATTCGTCTTCTTGACAATTGGGCGGGGGTCCTACTTCTTGCGGATACCAGCACTGGTTCCCGCTAATGCCTACGAAACAGAACCAACAATCTCATTGAAAGCACCGACTGCTTCGGTCTGTTCATCATCATCTGCTTTATCATCCGTCCCCTCATCATAAGCTTGATGGGCGTTCATCTGTGCATGTGGACATTCATTATTCCAATGCGGTCTGCCGCAATGACGGCACCTTGAGGGGGGATTTTTCCCCCGGTCATTGTTGTTTGATGCAGCACTATTGTTGCCTGAGGAGGGAGCCTTGGGTTTGCCTGCACTTCGGTCTCCCCCACTTCTGTTGGGGCCACTATTGTTAGATTCGCCCCCTTTGTAACCAGCTCGGATAGGCGGTTGCGGCCTATCCTTCCGAGTTTCCATCTTATAGTCCCCAAGGCATTCTGCTGCTTGGATTGCCTTGGGTAGGGTATCCACCCTCTATCTGTGCAGCTCCATGCGGGCATAAGGTTTCAACCCTTCCAGGAATGTGAAGAGCTTCTCTTTGTCCCCCATGTCGCGGATGTTCAGCATGAGTGCGGAGAATTCTCGCACGTAGTCCCGGACTGACTTGGTCTGGCAAAGCTCCCATAGTTTCCTCCTTGCATTGTACTCAACATTTTTGGGGAAGAACTGTAGGCGTATGGCTGCCTTCAGTTCCTCTCATGTCTCCAGAGCATCTTCACCGGCCCTGATGGCTTCGTCTTTCACTCGCTACCAAAGCTTAGCATCACCCTGAAGATACATGGCAGCATTTGCTACCTTCTTGGCTTCTTCTAGGCCTCCCACGGCATCGAAGTACTGTTCGATATCGAAGATGAAATTTTCCACTTCTTTAGCATTCCTAGCCCCACTGTATGGCTTTCGCTCAGGAATCTTCAGTTTCTGTGCCAAGGGGGCGAGGTTCGCAACACCCACGATTGGATTTCCACCGCCTCGAAGCAAGCCTTGTTGAGCAGCATTGACAATATTGAGCTGGTCTGTCAAGTCGTCGATAGTTTGCTGCATGGAAGTCATCCTGTCTGCCTCATGTGCCCTGTGGGCTAAATCCTCGGCGCGCTCCTGTTGGAAGCCCTCGAATTTATCAAAAAATTTGGCTGCCTCAGTAGCTGCCGTTTGCCGGTCTCCTTCAGAGTCGCGACTGATATTTTCTATTTCAACTTCGACCTGGGCCATTCTGCGGTCCAGGTCGTCCAACCTTTGCACTAGGCTATTTTTCAGTTCTGTCACCGTATCCATGATGGGCCGTAGTACGCCAACCGTCTCCTCAAGGGCCGCAATGCAGTTCCCATAATTCACCATGGTCAGAAATGGTGGTAATGCCAATGCGTTCCCTCGTCCGTTGTCGAGCCTAGGCTCTGATACCAACTGTTACGAGGCGCCTTCCTGAGATTCTTTGGAAGGGCGAGTAAGGGTAAGCAACCGATGTTAGGGTGGTTTCTGTCTTCCAAGTGAGGTCCCCTCCGCACGCTAAACGAGATTGTCAGTGTCGTGCAGGAAAACCAATGCCAACAATTGAGAGAACAGTAATGAGAATTGAATAAAAGCTTGATTGCATTAATGAAAGTTGTTACAAAGAAGGCAACGCGGTGTCGAGGGGGAGAGACACCAGTATAGAGAATTGCTTGCTAGAAATTGTTTGATTGCTTGATCCCCCTAATAATGCTTAAAAAAAATAAACCAACATTACAGGAATAGACAAAACTATGCTAGAGAAACATAAGGAAAGTACATGGAATAAAACTACTCTAGTTATACAGGAAAAAAGGACTTAGTTTTCTACAGACGTAGCAACAGGTCCATTGTCAGCTGCTTGTGGTTGGGAGCTCGCGAGGGAAATTGGTGGGGTGACAGAGGCACATGCGTGCTTGTCACATGGCACGGCCAAGACCAAGGGGCCGTCCGTGGTGCTAGGAATTGGGAGGCTTTCTGGGACGCCACGGGGCGCGTCCAAGGGGTCATGGGGCACGGCTGGAAAGCCGCCCATGACATTCTCCCCTCACCTGAGTTGGCGACGTCCTCGGCGCCCTTGATGCGAGGCTAGAATACATGGTTTAATATGTTATATGCCTTACATTTAATGTGCGTTAATGATAAAAACATACTTTTTATATGATTAATAGAGTCTATTTCATGTGTAGGTGAATTGGAGATGGAAACCGAGCTAAATGGATGCAAATACATCGAAAATACGCTCAAGAGGCGAGGAGGAGTGCACCGGGATATAGCCGGGCGCCAGAGCCCAAACGCCTGACCCTGCCTGGCATTAGCGAGGCGTTAGAGCTGAAACGCCTGACCCTGCCTGGCATTAGCCAGGCGTTAGAGCTGAAACGCCAGCCTTAGCCTGGCGTTAGCCAGGCGCCAGGGCCCAAATGACAGGCCCCTGTTCCGGCTAAATTCGAGATTCTGAAGAGTTTAAGTGTCTCCCGGTTGGAATAGAAGTCTCCTACACATTTAGGGTTCGTCCTAAACATATAAATAGACCCCGAAAACATAACTTGAGGGGAATTTTTGGAGGATTCAGAGGATTCAAAGAGAGAAAACCATTGAAGTGAAAAAACATTGATTTTTACATCTTTTATTCATT
>ML429539.1:0-17901 GCA_005239525.1 Nicotiana knightiana
TGATGTCGAATTTCAAATGGTTATTGATTTTGGGCAAGGTGTCTTGAAATATTTCAAGTGGACTAGCATTTTGATGAGATCGCGCAGTGTAGCGTAGTTATGTAGGGGTATGACCTTTTGTATTGGATTTGTGTGTTGTGATTTTTAAGTTGTGTGCCAGGTTGTTAGCATGATATGGTGATGGTAATTGTTAATGGCAGTATAGTCCTCTCGTGTGGATATTTTATATCATTTGATTACGTAGGGATGTTGCTATTAAGTGCACAAGTTGCACAGGTTTTGGCTTCGAATTGTATCGATGTGTCATGTCATCAGGGTAGTCGTGATGGATGAGAAGAGGTCATTGGACCTAGAATGAATATTTTCAGAATTGTCTACAACATAATTTGAAGGATAAATATCAGGAGTCGGCTTAGAAATCTGCTCTAATTCCGGTTTGGGAAGGGGGGGCTTCATGTCTGACTGATCTTACGAATGGTTGTTCATTTCTACGTGCCTCTTTCATCATCGGCAGTATATGAAAGTGTTAGAGTGAGGCATATCTTGATAAGAGGTTATGTACCGGTATTGGGTTGTTCTGAGCAGTTATTGTGGTTAAGAGTTATCGCTATGAGTCTTTTAGTCACGCGGTTTATTATGTGATTTCATCTGGGGTGCGTATATGGCTTGATTCAGCATGTTCAGACTTGTTCAGTTTATAGTTATGGAATTTTGATCTTGTATATTACTTCAGAAGAGGAAATTTGGCTCTAAGGTTTATGGGTCAGGATTGGATTTCAAAATTTCAACGGTGTTGTACTATTGGACCTATATGGGATAGGGTGACGTGGGATCACCCCCGGGTATGTGCATGGTAAGCTACGTAGCAGTTTGATGGTATTGGAGAACAACTCTTGGCCAATTCGAGGACGAACGTTTGTTTAAAAGGGGGAAGATGTAACGACCTGGCCGGTCGCTCCATGAGATTTACCCCGTTTCCCCTATTTATGCTTTATCATATATTTCTTAGCCTGTTTTTGTTGTGTTGGGTCATTTGTTTTGGGTTCGGAGTGGTCATGGTGAGAATTGAGGCATTTAGTCTCTCAAAGTTGCCTAATAGTTGAGAAAGTCAACTGCGTGTTGACTTATTGGTAAACGACCTCGGAATACGGATTTTATGGCTCGGATTGTTTCGTTAGGTTATTTGGGACTTAGGAGTGTGTTCAGAATGGAGTTTTGATGTCCGGTGTAGAATTAGGATTGAATTGGCGAAAGTTTGTTTTCCGTGATTTCCGGTCGCCAGTGGAAAATAAGCTATCGGGACGGAATGGGATTCCGGAAGTTGGAACAGCTCCGTAATGTCATTTTTTATATGTGTGCAACATTTCAAGTCAATCGGAGGTGTTTTGGTTGGTTTCGGTGTCGTTGGCGAAATTTTAGAAGTTTCAAAGTCCATAGGTTTGAATTTAATGTAATTTTGGTGTTTTCATGTTGTTTTTGATGTTTCGAAGGCTCGACTAAGTTTGAATAATGCTATGGGGTGTGTTGGTATGTTTGATTGGGGCTCGAGAGGCTCGGGATTGATTTCGGATGGTTTGCATAATTTTGAACTTAGGAATTTTCAGCAAATGGCTGCTGGTGTAAGGCTTCTGGTGTGGCCGCACCTGTGGATGGGTAGCCGCAGGTGCGATGCCGCAGGTGTGAAGGTCCATGCGCAGGTGAAAAAAGAGACTATGCAAGAGGAGTCCGCAGGTGCGAAGAGTTGGTCGCGCCTGCGAAGCCGTAGGTGCGGAGAAGAGATCACAGGTGCGAGAATTGGTCTGTTAGTGGGATTTCGCAGGTGTGCACCTGTGCCGCAGGTGCAGGTCCACAGGTAAAAGAAAGCCTCTGTGAAATTTTGGTTATTCAACCATTGTTGCATGCAGTTGGAGCTTATTTGGGGGCAATTTGAAGAGAGAATTCGAGGGTCTATAATGGAGGAAAGTTTCTGTTTATTAAATTCATTTCTATGCTATTTTGTTCGGATTAGGATTGTAGTTTGAAGGATTAAAGTAGAAAAATTTTGCAAAAATGGGAGAAGGTTTGGAAAAATTCTTTTGGCGATTTGGGTAGGCAATTGTGGTCTGATTGTGGTGTTCTTGGTATGTGTAGAATCGTGGGTGGACGAGGTTTCTAGTGATGTAATTTTATCGAATTCTGAGATGTGGGCCCGGAGCTCGGTTTTGGCCGAATTTCGAGATTTTTGTATAAATTGATAGTTTTCGATTGGGTTGTGTTCCATTAGTATATATTGATGATGTTAAACTGGTTTTGGTTAGATTCGAAGCAATCGGGAGCCAAATTGAAGGGCAAGAGCATAGTGGACTAGTATTGTGGCCCGGCAGAGGTAAGTAATGGTTATAAATATTGTCCTGAGGGTATGAAACCCCAGACTTCATATTTCTCAATGTTTTTAGAATGGACCACATGTCGGATGACGAGTATGTGGTGCGCACTGATTTTTGGATTGGACTTGGTCCTCTCCGCGGCAACTATTGAGTTGCGTGTTTTACTCTAAATCATATGTTAAATTGTGTTCTATAGATTATTGCAATATTCGGGCTATAAGCCATGTTTGGGGCCTCGTGCCGACTTGTATAGACCCCTTGGGGGCTTTTTACTGCTATTTCCTCACTGTTTATTGATGATTTACACTCAGTCACATTGTGCTTACTGTTTTCGAAACTCATCCTGATTTACACTACTTTGAGATTTAAAAAATGTTGTTTTGGGTCGAGTACCCCATTTTACTGATACGCCCGAGGGGCTTTTGAGAGGTTCTGACTGAGTGAGGCTGAGGGCCTTATTGTTAGGATATGATACGCCACGAGCTTGCTTGATATTAGCGCTTGGGCTGAAGGAGCCCCTCTGGAGACTGTACACACCCCTAGTGAGCGCAGGTACCTAGTGAGCACGAGTGCCGAGTGCCGAGTGATGAGTGATTTGGGAGGCATGACTGACTATGAGGTATGCCCAAGGGGCTGATTATGAGTGACTGTGAGGCATGCACGAGGGGCTGAGTATGATACATGTTTTTGCCCGAGGGGCTACTTATGATTTTACCACTTTCACTCTGAACTTATGAAATATGTTTTGCCCGAGGGGCCTTTTTATGATTTTCAGCATTCTTACACTAATCTTCTTGAAAGTTATGTTGAAACTATTGGAAAGTATATTTCCAAATTATTTTTACTAAAATTGGCTTTTAAGCGTGATGATTTAACGTATACATTGTTGGAAAGAAAGGCGGTGCTTATTGTGAATTGTTGAATTGATTTTTATGAGTTTCTTGCTGCTAAGACCCGATTTATTTTCATTACTACTGAGTTGGTGTACTCACATTACTCCATGCACCTTTTGTGCAGATCCAGGTGTTAGGGCAGGGTGAGCTATGTATCTGTTCTAGAGATTTCTCGGAGGTTTGCGAGGTAGCTGCATGCGTCCGTAGTCCTGCTCTCTCTCCTGCTTACTATTATAGAATTTATTTTCTTTTGAGTTGTATATTTCTATGTAGATTCTCATGACCATTGACTCCGGGTTCTCGGGGGTTGTATTTAATATTCGATATAGGATTTAATTGTTTTAAAATTGTTCAAAAGAAACCTATACGGGTTATCAGTTTAGTAAAGATGTAAATGGAAGCTTATTACGATTTAATAGGTTTTGGTTGGCCTAGTTCCACGATAGGCGCCATCATGACTGGTTTAGATTTGGGGTCGTGACATGTCTCTAGGGTTTAGGGGTGAGGAATATAAGATGAGTGAGGGGTTTATTGTGGGTCGTTGATCAATTGAAATTAACGGCCGAGATTAGAGAGTGCTAGGGTCGGGTAAAGCGAGTCGCTAATGGGGCAGGCCTGTTTGGTTGTTTGGTTTTGGGCTTCTGAGGTCAAGTGAATGGGCTAAGTGCCTTGGGCCTAATATTGGGCTATAAATTAAAATATAAGAAATTTATTAATAAAGTAATTTATAAAACTATTGAATTGATAATAAAATACTACTCGTGCAATAAAGTGAGTAAAAATAATCACTCGTTATTATAAAAAAATATAAAATGCTATTTTGGTACAAATAATGTAATTATGCATGAATATAGGCTATTATTGCAAAATTATGCAAATAGTTCAAAAATACAAATATGCTTATATAAAATAAAGTAAAAATATTCTAGAACATATATGTTGATGCAAATAGTAACGTTGGGTAATTAAATCATCACAAAATGCAAGAAAATTAATTTTAAAGCTCTAAAAATTATGGAAATATTATTATAATGTTTGTATAAATCATGTAAATTATGTAATGATGCAAAATGACATTTTGAAAATATATATATACTGTTTGAAAAAATATGAGGGAAAAATTGGATATCGAGACATCTAATCATATTTCTTTAATAAATCTCTTTTCACTACTATTTCAGATTCTAAATCTCTCCCACAGTCACAATGGCCAACGGGTCTTCAAACCATGGCAACTGGAATAGGTCAAGCAAGATCACTTCCTTACCTACCTTTAGATTTAGTTTTTTATGTTCCCGGTAGTTCTTTTAATCTCATAGTTGTTAGTCGCTTAGCCAAATCACTTAAATACTCTATTTTATTTCTTGATGACCTTGTTTTTATATATGAACACAATACATGGCAGATTATTTGTACTGGACGTGAATCAAATTGACTTTATTATCTTATCCTTGCAAAATCACATGGACTCACTGTTTAACCAAAGAATTAGACCCTTTGACTACAGCTATTTTTAAGATGAACACGGGTTACTCATAATCAAGGAAATAGAGAAACATGAATAGCAGACAATATTGCAGAAATATAGAAAAGCAAAGTCAATTATATTCAAGAATTAGATGCCTTTACAAGCTGTATTCCCCTCCTTTATATAGGAGATTCTTATAACGTACAACTCTTGCTATGGTCGCTCATTAATGACTAATTATGACATTAATGAGGCGTTACAAAGGATAACGATAATTGGGGTACGGTTACATAACGTTCGAGTAATCGATTGTGGGTCTTTGAATCTGCCCGTAGCTTTGTCTAGATTCATTCTGACCGTGCCTCTCCCCTATTTTGATCAGGTTGAGTTTCCCGTGGCTGATAAGCTCGAGGGTTTACTGAATCGTGCCTCTTTGTTCCGTACCTCTTCAAAGAATCACATCCAGCTGTCGCATTTTCCTGTGTCCACGTGACTGGTTGAGTTGTCAAAAGCTGGCTTACGTGTGAAACTCTTTTATACCAATACAGATAGTCCCCCCACTTGCTATATATTTAACAATTAATATTTGGTAAGTGGATATTCATTTATGGAGGGAATATTTTGCCGTCGCTTTTCCTCGAATCATTGTATCCTTCTCTGCACCATGGGCGTCGTTTGTCACTTCCATTTAATGTGCATACCACGTGTCCTTTTCGGATTGGTTCTGCATTTACTCGGCACCTTTTAGGGCTTTTTGTGGTTGTGCCAGTCTCGAAGTGACATCTTCAATTATGAATTTTTTTCATTATTTTTCTTTTTTTCCCATCTTTAACGGTTGTCCTCAAGTATAAATACCTTTATTCTTTTCTTTGCTTCCACGAAACATTTTTCTAACTTTGTCTTTTGTAATGAACTTTCTTCTTACCTTTGTAAACATGTCTTCTTCAAACCAACCTCAGGGAGTAACAGATATTGAAAGTTTAATGCCATCTTCTGCTCCGACTAGGAGTCAGAGGGGTGGTAGACTTAGAAGTCTAGGATCCACTCCTTCGAGGGGCTCCTCTTCTTCTCAGATAGTTCTTCTCCTTCCACTAGATCTCTAGTTTCTCCAACGTTTAGGATTTCTCGGTCTTTGTCTAGAGGTATAGGCGAACGCCTTCGTGAAGTTGGAGTCGATGAAATTGTCCCTTCTGAGTTTGTTTTTACTAGGGATAGTCAAGTTCTTGTATACCAATCTTCTTCTCTTGAAAGTGTCGAAAGATATTCAACCCTTATAACTGAGGGTCAGATTTCCCTTGTTCGTAGGGAGTGCTTCTTGAGCTCTGACTTCCCTGTCTATATTCCGAATAGTAATCAAAGAATAACGTCTTACAAGACGGGATATTCTCTTGTTTATATGTACCCGTTCACTCTAGGGTTTAGACACCTCATTGACCCAGTCATAATTTAGTTCTTCCATTTTTTCAATATCTGCTTAGAACAAGTCGGTCCGCTTGTGTGGCGAGTTGTTGCATGTCCTAGGAGTTTGGCTTCTTTAGCCTCGGTTCCTTTTACTTTCAACCATCTTATTCATCACTACTCTCCTACCTTATTTCGTGAAGGGGTTTTTACTCTGACTGCTAGAAGCAAAAGAGTGCTGGTAACCCTTGGAGATGATAAGGATAGAGGTTGGTACCTCCGTTATGTTGTTGTACCCACTATTGGTTTAATGGGTGAAGAAAATCTTCCCTTCCCTGAGAAGGGGAATCGTGCACGTGAGTATGCTTTAGCTCATATTTATTTAATTTTTCTCGTTTTGACTTGAGAAATCATGAATACTGTTGAGAATGTCTCCGGTATTCTTGATTGGGTAGAAAAATTATTGTCCGTTGCTCCTTTAGAAGAGACATCTTGGAAGTACCTCGTTGGGAGGTATGGTTTGCATGTAAAGACCCATGGTAAGTGAAGCTCTTGTTCTTGCTTATTTCCTTACTCGAGTCTTTGTTTTCTTTATTGTTTAACTTTTTCCCTTTTAATATGGTTCTCCGCTCGTGGGGTGTCTGCTTCATCTATGCCGAAGATGTCTTTGGATCAGGCACAAGAAATTATTGTTGGTTCATCTTCCTCGAAGAGGAAGATTGGTGAGTCTCAATCCGTAGAAGAAGAAGAAGAATGTGCTTCAGTGCACAGGCCACAGATAAGGCGGGTGGTTTCAGATGATGAGCTTACACCCTTAACCTTTCCTTCCGCGTCTGCGATTGAGCCCTCTGTCCTTGATGATGTTTCACATTCCCCTATTCATGAGGGTGTTGATCTTGCTCCAGACGATGTCCCTTTGGCTGCTGTCTTTCCTGCTTCTTTGAGAGAAGTTGTCTCGTCTGTTCCTTTTGCTATTTCGGCTTCTGTTGTTGCTTTTCCCGTAACTTCCTCGACTCTTCAACCCTCCGTGCCTGCCGCTTTGCCCGTGGCTTCTCCAGCTCCTCAACCCTCCGTGCCTGTTGTTGTTACATCTCTGTCTGCTTCCATGCCTTCTGTTAGGGAAGTAGGGTCTTCCAGCAGAGAGATGCGGTAGGTGGTAATAGAGGTTCCAGCTGAGGGGAATCTTTTCAAGAAAACGGGTGAGACCGAAGTATGGCTCAAGCCTTTGATAGGTCCCTATGAGAAAGCAAAGCTATCCAGCCATGGTGCTCTTACATGGGCCAATGAGGTCGTGCATACTTCTTTGAAGGTATGATGCAAGTTATCCTCTTTCATTTTCGTATATGAAATTTACCATATCTGACTGGCTTATATCTTGTAGATTAACCTGTAGGCATGGAGCTTATGAAGATGATTTCAGACACGGACCAGGAGACAAAAGAGTTGTAGGCCGATGTTGATAATTGGAAAGCAGAGTATGATAACCTAAGGATTGACATGGATGCTTTAGAAGAGGAAAGGAGTACCTTGAAGCGGCAGATGAGACTCATGGCAGCAGAATCGGCAGTACAGAAGGCTTCTTCCAGTCACGCTGATAAAGACAGGGGTGTTCTGGAGTCTTCGTTCGCTGAGCAGTTGTCCCATGCCTCAGAGGAAATTAGAGACTTGAAAAACTTGTTGGGGCAGAAAGAGGAATACTCAGGCGAGCTCGTGCAATCACTCACTCATACTCGAGAGGACCTTCGTAAGGCTTTAGAAAAAGCTCAAACTTTAGAGGAGTCGATTGTACCGTTAAGGGCCGCCCATGAAGCTGCGGAAGCAGAGAAGGATGGATTGAGAGCTGAGCTTCAAGTATGGGCAAAGGATTATGAAAATCTTGAAGAGGTGGCTGTTGTTGATGTGAGTTGGGCGTACATGAATTCTCGCCTTGACACAATGATGGAAATGAATCAAGACGGTTTTGACCTTAGTGCTGAAATAGCTAAAAATACGAAAGCCATGGAGAAGGCTCAACAAGGTCATAACCTCTCTTCACCTGATGGTGAGATTCCATCCGCTCATACCTCTTCATCCCTAGTTGCTCCCGCTCCTTTTGCCAGTGAAGTCAACCCCTCTCTTGAAGAAATTTAGTTGGTTCATCCCCTTTTTTTGTATCAATTGGTGGTTACCCCCAGTCCCATCGGGGGTAAATTTAGATTTCCTTTAAGTCCCCAAATGACAACTTAGGGGCACCACAATGTAAATATAAAAATCTTATACGGCTAAGTACAAGTTAATACTTAGTTTTAGCCGTTTTAATATATAAATGTTAGTTCAACTTTTGTTGAGTTTTTTTTTCACTCTTTAAATCTTTTGCATGATTTATTTTTTGAGGTTTTAGTTTTACCTTCGAGTTTTGCATGTGGGATGCTTTAGACTACTCGTACCTTTTTTATAATAGGCACGGCGTCATATTAAATGTGTGTCTTTTTGTAATAGGCATAGTTTATGGAAGAGGGCCCTTTATAATTGACATGAAGAAGACGTCTCAACTTCATGATAATACAATAGAGTGATAGGAATTTTACACATGTTTAAGAATGTTTCCAAGGAAAGATTTTCGTTTGAACTTCCATGACATTTTTGATAGGAATTATACTTATGTTTGCAACTGTTTTTATTTAACATATTTTATTTACTCTTGCATTTCGTAACTGTTTTTCATATGTAACAGTTTTTCGATATTAATACAAGGAAACAACTGTTTTTTTTACTAGTAACAGTTTTTATAAAGATTGGGGTTTTTACCCACAACTATTTTGGAAACAGTTTTCTAATAAGTAAGTGTTTTCTTATGCGTAACTGTTTTTATTTGACAACAGTTTCCTGAACAAATACAAAGATTTAGATCTTTCATCCGTAACTGTTTTATTTGAGAATAATTTTTTGAATGAGTATATTGATGATGATCTTTTACCCCTAACTGTTTTTGTTACAACAGCTTTGAATAAGTATAAAGATGTACATTTCTTTCTCATGACTAATATTTTGCCTTTCAACCTGAACATGTTTGTAGGTTTTTGATTTTTGCATTAGGCTTTGCATTTGGATGGCTCTTTTTATTTCTTTTGATTCTGCTCGTGTCACTTGTCTCCTTGGGTAGATGGGTCTTCAAGCTCGAGCTTTTGACTTTCTGATAGTCTTCTTTGCTTCTTCTTAGCCTTCCATACTGTATAGTCCCCCCAAGTGTTTGAGCTTTGAAGAATGAAATCTCGAGCACTTGATTATTCCTTCCTTGTGGTCCTTTTCCTGAAAAGGAAAAACATTTTGGACTCGAAAGTATATAGTTTTTTAGATGATGACTGCTTAACCTTTTTAAAACGTCCATTAGAAAGTGTAACCCTAGACCGGGAATTCTGTTATTTCCTTGCGTCTTTGCAGGTCTAATATCATCATCTGGTGATGGGTTAGCTTTATTCCTATCATCTAAAAAAGTTAGTAAAATTTAAATGTTCAAAATAAAATCGAACGTGTGATGCCTGACGGGGGTATTCTTTTCCTTTAGAAGTAATACTTCTTTAGGTGGATGGCGTTCCATCTTGTTGATAGAACTCTGTCGTCCATAGCTTCCAATTCATTGGCACCTTTCCCAGCCATGCCTCGAATTTTATAAGGTCCTTCCCAGTTTGGATTTAGCTTTCCTGCACCTGCTTCTTTCATTGATTGAAAGACTTTTTTGAGAACGAAGTCCCCAATATTGAAGTACCTGATATGAGCTTTACGGTTGTAATAACGCTCTATGATTTTTTTTAGCTGCCATCCGTATCAATGTTGCTTCTCTCCATGGTTCTAGCAGGTCCAGGTTGGTCCTCAATTCATCGTCGTTTTCTCCCTCCATGGCTGTTGAGAACCTTATGCTTGGTTCGCCAATCTCCACATGTATTAAGGCTTCTGAGCCATAAATAAGTGAAAATGGAGTTTCTCCCATGGCTATTTTTGAAGTTGTTCTGTATGCCCGTAGTACCGCTGGTAACTCATCAGGCCAGTTTCCTTTGGCTTTATCCAGTCGCTTCTTTAGATTGTTGATGATTAGCATATTCGTTGACTCAGCTTGACCATTAGCCACGGGGTGGTACGGCGTTAAAGTAATCCGCTTGATTTGCCAACTTTCGAAGAATTCTGTGATTTGCGAGCCTATGAATTGGGGGCCATTATCGCACACGATTTCCTTTGGTATTCCAAAGCGGCATATTATGTTTCACCATAAGAAGCTTTTAACTTCCTTTTCTCGCACTTGTTTGAATGCTTCTGCATCTACCCATTTTGTAAAATAGTCGGCTAGCACGAGTAAAAACCGTACCTGTCCTTTTGCTGTGGGAAGTGGTCCCACTATGCCCATACCCCATTTCATGGAAGGCCATGGGGATATTATTGGATGCAATAATTCCGCTGGTCGATGCATGTTATTTGGATACGAAGTTCTCGGCTTCTTCTTCCATCTTAGGCCAATAGTATCCAGCTCTGATTAGGGTTTTCACTAAGGATCTCGCCCCTGAGTGATTTCCACAGTGTCATTCGTTGACTTCTTTCATCACAAATTCTGTTTTGTTAGGTCCGAGGCATTTAGCTAGGGTTCCTCCGAACATCTTGTGATAAAGTGAGTTGCGAATAAGGCAGTACCGTGCAGCTTTGCGGTGAAGTGCTTGAGCTGATTTCCTGTCTTCAGGTACGGTACCATTCAGCAAAAAATTAAGAATTTCGTTTCTCCAGTCCCAGGTTAAGTTGTTGAAAGTTACCTCATTCCTGTCCTGGTCTATTATTGAATGAAATAGTTGGACGAAAATTGTATTGTCTTTGTTTGTTACTTTTGTGACTGCTGCGAGGTTAGCTAATGCATCTTCTTCTGCATTTTCCTCTCTAGGTATTTGCATTACCTTCCATATTTGCATCCTAAGCTGATAGATTATTTCATGCTCACTTAATTCTATGGACCACTTGGCTAATCTTCCTAACAATTCCTGTTTATACAGAATATTTCTTAAAGGATATGAGGTCACAACGGTGATCGGGTGGCATTGAAAATATGGTCGTAATTTTCTAGATGCCATTATTAAAGCTAAGGCTAACTTTTCTAGATGTGGATATCTAGTCTCAGCATCTAGAAAAGTTTTACTTACATAATAGATAGGTTATTGTTTACCTTTTTCTTTTCTTACTAGTACTGCACTTACAACAATTTCTGAGACAGCCAGGTAAATGTACAATCTCTCCCCTTCTTTTGGCTTTGAAAGCAGTGGTGGTTTCGATAGATCTTCAGATTCTTGAGGGCTTGCTGACACTCTTCAGTCCATTCGGACTGATTCTGCTTTTTGAGAACTGAGAAGAATTTAAAACTTTGTTTGGAACACTTAGGAATAAACCTTCCTAAAGCTTATATTCTCCATGTTAGACTTTGAACTTCCTTTTTATTTGTTAAAATATCAGGGATTTCCTCTATAGCTTTAATTTGAGCGGGATTTACCTCTATTCCTCTGTTCGATACATGGAAACCCAAAAATTTACTTGATTGCACTCCAAAAGAGCATTTATCTGGATTTAGCTTCATATTATACCTGCATAAAGTATCAAAAGCAGTAGAGAGATGATGGAAATGGTCTTGTGCTTGTGTTGATTTTACCAAAATATCATCAATATAGACTTCAATCGTCTTTCCAAGATGTTCTTGGAACATTTTAGTCACTAACCTTTGATAGGTGGCTCCAGCGTTTTTCAAGCCAAAAGGCATAACTTTATAACAGTAAGTCCCCCTGTTTGTAATGAAGGAATTTTTTTCCTCATCTGAGGGATTCATTTTAATCTGATTATAACCAGAATATGCATCTAAGAAACTCAATAATTCATGACCTGTTGTGGCATCAATTATTTGATCTATATGTGGCAATGTGAATGAATCTTTGGGGAACGCTTTATTTAAGTCAATACAATCTACGCATACTCTCCACTTTCCATTCTTTTTAAGTACTACCACATTGTTTGCTAGCCAGTTAGGGTACGTTATCTCTCGTACCGAACCAATCTTCAAAAGTTTTTGTACCTTTTCGTCGATCACTTGGTTATTGAATGGTCCTTGCTTTCTTTTCTTCATCTTAACAGGTACGAAGGATGGATCTTCATTTAGTTTATGACTCATCACTTCTAGTGGGATGCTTGTCATATCTTAGTGGGACCACGCAAAACAGTCTATGTTAGCCTTTAAATAATCAATTAAATTACCTCTTCGAGTGGGGCCTAGCCTCGTGCCTATATACACTTTCTGCTCAGGCTTTTGTTCAGATAATGGAACAGCTTCAAGCTCCTCCGTTGTTGTTTTGTTGTGCTCATCTTCCTCCGATACATGAATGACGTCCTGTCTGGAATCTGCATCTGTGTGGTACAGTACACCTTCCGTGGTAACTTGATTCTCCTTCTTGTAAGTATTTTCTTTCGTACCTGTTTCAGTAATAATACCTTTCGTACCTATTTGGGTAGTAATTTCTTCTGTGCATGTTTGGGTGGCGTTACCTGCTTGGGAGATTCCCTTATCTCGTAATTCTTCCACCTCTATTTTCTTGTTGTAGTGTACCACAGAGTTTATATTTCTTGCGGTCTGCTGATCGCCTTTGATTTGTTGAATACCATGGATCCATGGCCTTCCCACGATCAAGTTATAAGCCATGTCAGTATGATGACTTGGAACCTAGTACTTTTGATCACCCCCTCAGCATAAGTGCTAAGCTCAATTTCTCCTTTTGTTATAATCGTAGAGTTATCAAACCCTGATATGCCTCGTGCCCTTGGGATTACTTAATTCCCAAGTTGCATTTCTTCCACGACTCTTAGAAAAATGATGTTGACTGAACTGCCTGGATCAATCAACACTCTTTTTACGTTAGTGTCTTGTATAAGTAAAGATATTACCAGAGCATCATTGTGCGGAAGCATTAATCCGCCGATATCTACATCATCGAAGGTTATATCGTCTTCTTCAATATTTTCACGAGCCCGTTTCCCATGTATAATTGTGAACTTTGTTGTTTTTCTGCAGATCACTCCATTTACTTCTTCACCTCTGTGTATCACGTTAACGGTTCGTTTTGGAGAAGGATGCTTTAGGGGCTCCTGTCTGTTCTTCATATATGCATGTTTACCTTTATCACTAAACAATTCTATTAAATAGCCTTGTTTCAATAAATTTTATACTTCACCTTGTAATGCAATCCGCAGTTTAGTGCCCATGATCGTTGTGGAATTCACACTAGTGATCTGGGTTCCTTCAACTTGGATTTGACCGCATCTCTTTGGGCCACTTAACCTTGTCTCCCATTTTCCTCAATATTTAGACAAGTTCAGTAGTACTTACATTAAAGGTATGATCCCCAATTTGAGTATTACCTCTAGGTTGTTCATCTCAATCTTTTCTGGATCTAGACGAGGATGAGACTACGTCTCTTCCTTGTGATCTATAGTCCGACCTAGTGTTTTCGAACCTGGGGAGAATATCGCGTCCTGAGGGTCCTAAGTAAGGAT
This sequence comes from Nicotiana knightiana, assembly GCA_005239525.1. Lineage (NCBI taxonomy): Eukaryota > Viridiplantae > Streptophyta > Magnoliopsida > Solanales > Solanaceae > Nicotiana > Nicotiana knightiana. The sequence continues at coordinate 13,671 of ML429539.1, forward strand.
CGTACCTGTTTTTACCTAATCTTCTATCTGATTCAGAACGTCTGGATCTGGAATGATCTTCATCTCTCGAACGAGCAATAATATCTTCCTCTATTCTGAGTTTAGTACTGTACCTGTTACATACATCGTTCCTGTATTGGTAAAAAAGAGTTTCACATGTAAGCCAGCTTTTGACAACTCAACCAGTCACATGGACATAGGAAAACACGACAGCTGGACGTAACTCTTTGAAGAGGTATGGTACAAAGAGGCATGCTTCAGTAAACCCACGAACTTATCAACCACGAGAAATTCAACTTGATCAAAACGGGAGAGAGGCACGGTCAAAATGAATCTAGACAAAGCTACTGGCAGATTCAAGGACCCACAATTGATTACTCGAACATTATGTAACTGAATCCCTATTACCGTTATCCTTTGTAATGCCTCATTAATGTCATAATTAGTCATTAATGAGTAACCATAGCAGGAGTCGTACTTTATAAGAATCTCCTACATAAGGGAGGGGAATACAAGTTGTAAAGGCATCTTATTCTCGAATACAATCAACTTCGATCTTTTATTTCTGTAATATTGTATATTATTCATTTTTCCTATTATCTTGATTATCCGTAACCCGTATTCATCTTAAAAATAAGCTTTAGTCAAAGGGTGTAATTCTTTGGTTAAACAAATTGGTTCTGTTACCGGGAATCTGATAATCTTTGTTTACTTTCCAAGTGGTATCCTTTGAATTATGTCAAACCCCAACGACAACAACCAGCAATGAAGTGGAACCCTAGTTCCATCACCTTCAGGAACCCCACGTGGTTCGAGGGAACAATCCCCAGAAAGATCCAATAGAACCATGGTAATAATGATCAAACTCTGGAACAAGATCATGTAAAGCAAATGATTGCAGAGTATGTGATCCAAGCTTTGCAAGAATTTGCGAGAGGATTACCAGCAACATTGCCTACACCACCAACGCCACCCCCCAATAACACCATCACCATGGAAAATCCTCAATCTGGGTTGGCAAACTCAGGAAGAGGAGATACTCCTAATTAATCTCTCAAAATGAGACCAGGTATATCTAATAACTCAGAATTACAAAATTTACTGCTAAGCATGCAAAAACATATGAAGGAGCAGAACGATCGCATCGAACAAATTCCAGGTGTACCACCTATCATCAAAGGCATCGATGTTGATAGATATTCTCAACAACCGTGGAAGCCAAGTGCGGCACCTTTGCCTATACCCAAAAAGTGTAAAATGCCTGACGTTCCCAAATATGATGGAACAACTGACCCACGCGACCATGTAACTGCTTTCACTACTGGGGTAAAAGGCAACGACTTAACGAAACAAGAGATTGAATCAGTCCTTGTCAAAAAATTTGGGGAAACGCTTACCAAAGGGGCTCTAACCTGGTATTCTCTTCTCCCTGAAAATTCTATTGACTCTTTTGCTGAGCTTGCAGATTGGTTTATAAAAGAACACTCTGGTGCACAAAAGTTGAGAAGAGAATGGAAGACATATTCAAAATAAAACAAGGAGACACGGAACTACTATGTGAGTTTGTAGATAGGTTTCAACCAGAAAGAATGCAGTTACCCAGGGTGCATGACAATTGGGCAGCCATGGCATTTGCAAGCAACTTGAATGATAAAAGCTCAGAAGCCACCAGGAGACTTAAGGAGAATCTAAGAGAATTCCCGGCCATAACATGAAACGATGTATATAACAGGTACAGCACTAAACTCAGAATAGAAGAAGGCATCATTTCTCGTTCGAGAGATGAAGATCATTCCCGATCCAGACGTCCTGAATCAGATAGAAGATTAGGTAAAAACAGGTACGATGCTTACTTAGGACCCTCTGGACGCGATATTCGCCCCAGGTTCGAAAAAACTAGGTCGGACTATAGACTACAAGGAAGAGATTTAATCTCATCCTTGTCTAGATCCAGAAAAGATTAACATGAACGACCTAGAGGTAGTACTCAAATTGGGGATCATACCTTTAATGTAAGTGCTATTGAACTTGTCTCAATATTGAAGAACATGGGAGACAAGGTTAAGTGGCCCAAAGAGATGCGGTCAAATCAAAATAGAAGAAACCCAGATCACTGGTGTGAATTTCACAACGATCATGGGCACAAAACTGCGGATTGCAAATTTTTACAAGGTGAAGTAGAAAATTTGTTAAAACAAGGCTATTTAACAGAATTGTTTAGTGATAAAGGCAAACAGGAATATATGAGGAACAGGAAGGAGCCCCCAAATCCTCCTTCTCCAAAACGAACTGTTAACGTAATACACAGGGTTGAAGAAGTAAACGGAGTGATTTTCAAAACAACCACAAAGTTCACAATTACACACGGGAAACATGCACGTGGAGAAGACGATATAACCTTCGATGATGCAGATAGCAGCGGATTAATACTTTCGCACAATGATGCTCTGGTAATATGTCTACGTATTCATGACACTAACATGATAAGAGTGTTGATTCATCCAGGCAGTTCAGTCAATATCATTTTGCTAAGAGTCGTGGAAGAAATGCTACTGGGAATCAAGTAATCCAAAAAGCATGAGTCATATCCAGGTTTGATAACTCTACGGTTATAACAAAAGGAGAAATTGAGCTTAACACTTATGCTGAGGGGGTGATCAAAAGAGCTAGGTTCCAAGTCATCCATACTCACATGGCTTATAACGTGATCATTAGAAGACCATGGATCCACGACATGAAAGCGATACCCTCCATGTTGCATCAGGTAATTAAATTTCCCTCTGAATGAGGGATTCAACAAATCAAAAGAAGATCAGCAGACCGCAAAAAATATAAATTTTGTGGTACATTACAACAAGAAAATAGAGGTGGAAGAATTACGAGATAAGGAAATCTCCCAAACAGGTAACACCGCCCAAACAGACATGAAAAAAATTACTGCCCAAATAGGTACGGAAGATATTAATGCTGAAACAGGCACGAAAAAATATACTTACGAGAAGAAGAGTCAATTTACCACGGAAGGTGTACTATACCACATAGATGTGGCTTCTAGACCGGACGTCATTCATGAACCGGAGGAAGATGAGCACATCAAAACAACTACGGAGGAGCTCGAAGCTGTTCTGTTATCTGAACAAAAACCTGGGCAGAAAGTGTATATAGGCACGAGGCTAAGCCCCGCTCGAAAAGGTAAGTTTATTGATTATTTAAAGGCTAATGCAGACTGTTTTGCGTGGTCCCACTCAGATATGACAGACATCCCACTAGAAGTGATGACTCATAAACTAAAAGAAGATATATCCTTCGTACCTGTTAAGCAGAAGAAAAGAAAGCAAGGACCATTCAAGAACCAAGTGATTGACTAAGAGGTACAGAAACTCTTGAAGATCGGTTTGATACGAGAGGTAACGTAACCTAACTGGTTAGCATACACCGTGGTAGTACCTAAAAAGAATGGAAAGTGGAGAGTACGCGTAGATTATACTGATTTAAACAAAGCATGCCCCAAAGATTCATTCCCATTGCCTCATAGATCAAATGATTGATGCTACCGCATGTCATGAACTATTAAGCTTTCTAGATGCATATTCTGGTTATAATCAGATTAAAATGGATCCTATAGACGAGGAAAAAAACCCCTTTATCACGAATAGGGGAACTTATTGTTATAAAGTCATGCCTTTTGGCCTAAAAAATGTTGGAGCCGCCTATCAAAGGCTAGTGACCAAGATGTTCCAAGAACATCTGTGAAAAGCAATGGAGGTATACATCGATGACATGTTGGTAAAATCAACACAAGCACAAGACCATTTCCAGCACCTATCTACTGCTTTTGATATTTTACGCANATAGAGGTAAATCCCGCTTAAATTAAAGCCATAGAGGAAATACCTGATGTTTTAACAAATAAAAACGAGGTTCAAAGACTGACAGGAAGAATGGCAGCTTTGGGGAGGTTTATTTCTAGATCTTCCGAAAAAAGTTTTAAATTCTTCTCAGTTCTCAAAAAATAGAATCAGTTCGAATGGACTGAAGAATGTCGCCAAGCCCTGAAGAACCTGAAGATTTATATATCGAAACCACCACTGCTTTCAAAGCCAAAAGAAGGGGAAAGATTGTACATCTACCTGGCTGTCTCAGAAATTGCTGTAAGTGCAGTATTGGTAAGAGAGGAAAAAGGTAAACAATCACATATCTATTATGTAAGTAAAACTTTGCTAGATGCTGA